>JAHPZR010036862.1:0-20000 GCA_019787425.1 Platygyra sinensis
GGCTGAGTAGGATATGAAGAATTCTGCAGATCAAGGAAGGTGTTATCCACAGAAGCCGAAGGTCGAGGTGGATAACACCCTCCCAACCGCGTTCCCAGGGTCTTTTCCCGCCCCGCCCCCAAGCCAGGGAAAAGACCCTGGGAACGAGGTTGACACCCTCCTTGATCTGCAGAATTCTTGGATCAATATCAGTATCTGGGCAACTGCGCACCTACCCCTCCCCTAACCCAACATGTTGTAATAAGTTAGTGTTACTGTTGGGTTAGGGAGGGGTAGGTGCGCAGTTGCCCAGATGCTGATATTGATCCGAATTCTCCATATCCTACTCAGCCTCATCAATAATTTCTAATTATAAATAACTGAGCTACTGCACGCTCTCTCATTATGCGATAGGCATGTTTATATGAGAGTGTGTAGCTTCGGTTGTGTCGTTATAGATTCGCGCGTCCACAGACCTAGAAAGTAACCCCACAAAATGTCTTCGAGGAAGGTTGGGAGAATTCGGGAATTCTCCCAACCCTCCTTGAGGACTCCTTTTTTCTGTGGCGGGGGGGGGGTGGGGGGGGAGTGGTGGTTACTTTCTGGGTCTGTGGACTTTCTGGAGGTCTGGTTTTGGCTTGATATGACCTTTTTTTAAGATTTTGCCCCTTTCGCATTGCCCTGTCTCTATACCTGAGTACCCCTGCCCCCTTCGGATCCTTGCGCTCGGGCCATATTATGTAAATCGCGCGCCGTGCTTTTGAGTTGTGATTTGTTCTTGACGGTAGCTGGAGTGATTTTAGTTGTTTGTGTTTCTTCCTGTAAGCGAGAGTACCGAGTCTCAGCGAGTCATTTTTCGTGGTTTTCCCAGCCCCTTGAAATTAACTACCAGCAGATAATTGCGGGTTTTCATCGTCTCTCGACTTTGTTGAGTACCTAGTATGTGAAACCAAGATGCGTTTTTTGTAACCAATTTCAGCGTAACTATATTAACTGATTCATTGTTATGTGAAATCACACAGCTTGTTGAGCGCCTTCGATGTTTCAATTCAGAATCATCCAAGAAAAAGAGTCATCCAAGTAAAAGACGCAAAGTTCATTTTGATTTGAACATATCCATTCAGAATTTTTTTTAGTGTCTCCAATATTTTCACTCGAGGTGGTGTATTCATGATACGCATCAAAGAGAAACATGGCAAGTTAGAGTCTCTTCTGTGGAAGCTTTATGACGATTATGGTTTTCCATTAATCTTTATCTTCCTGAGTTCTTTTAACTCGAAGTGTTGTTGCTGACTGTTTGTGCTACAGGACAAATACATGTAAGGCGAAGCTGTTGAATTACTGCAAGTCGACACAACAAAAAGAATTAGATTAGGAGTAACAATTGGACCGATTTGCGCACCCAATCGACATCTTTGCACTAATAAGACGTTCGAAAACTGATTTTATCTTTGACTGCTACAACACAGTTTCATTTGGCGTTAGAACTGCAATGAACGAAGGCATTTTTACCTCATGGTATGACGTAAGTCATGCAATGGGGTTTAAGGTTTGGGGGCGAAATTCAATTAATAATCACTCACTCACTTGTTAGACAATTAATTTATGCATTAAACCTGGATTAAACACGTTTTCCCCATATCTCCCCCTCCCCCACTAACAAGTTTGCCTCATTGTTTATGCCATTGTGTCAGTGTACGTGGGGGGGGGGGGGGTGGGGGTACAAAGGCGAGAATATGTCCAACTATACTTGGACAGATTCAAAATGGCGTTCTGTGCCTGTGAAGCGTGCGGGGAAGCGTGATGGCTTTTTGTTTCCAAAGCTGATCAAAACATACCTTTGTGGAGCCAGAAATGGAAAGGAAATATGCTACAGGATACTTGACTGCAGAGAAATGGACGTGTAAGTCCTAAAAGTGACGATAACATGAACGATTGAAGGATTCGTGCGTGAAGACCCAAACTGACATGCACTGCGAATAAACGTCTTGTCCGTTTGAAGCGTGGTAGTTCTTTGATCCCAAACCTGATCGGAACCTACCTTTGAGGAGCCAAAAATGGAAAGAAAACTTGCTACAGAATACTCGACTGCAGAGAAATCGGCGTCAAAGTCCTAGAGGTGACGATAACATGAACGATTCGTGCGTGAAGATCCTTTACACAAGACGACCGCGATCATGAAATAAGCTTACTGCAAATTGGTTAGCGTTAAACTTTGTTTTTTTGTTTCACCCACGACCACGTAAATTTCGAAATGTGCGGTGTTTTGAATTCAAATATAACGGACTATAAGCTCCTCAGCTACTATAGGTCCTCTCGAAACTTTTGGCCACAGGATATAGAAAACAGTAAACTTATGTTGAAATGAACGCTTCATCATCATCTGGGACAAACGGTAAGCCTTCCTCCTCCTATCGTATGGCATTTTGTGTAAAACGTGCAACATATAATTGAATAATAAGCATACTTTGAGATAATTTTCGCCATTCGTTCGGAAAGTTTTTGGAAAACATCACATGCCTGCATATTACGCATGATGTTGACAAACGTATATAATTTCTTCTTGTTGCTGTCATCATACTTGAAGCAATTTTGAGTGGTACATTATGATTGTCATACAATATTTCAGCAGACCGATGCCGTGTTTAGACTTACACGGTTTACCTAGGTACCAGATTTCCTTTACCAAGGTAAACATTTTGCGTGTGTAAACGCCAAGTGATACTTTGGTAAATGCCGCAGAAGACAAAGGAAATTTAACCGGGTAAAAGTTGTAATTACCCTGTGATCAAGCATGGTTACAGTTGGTAACCAAGGTCGAGATGACAGATATGTCCGCTTGTGGCGGAGTAATATTTCACTTCCCGCGGTGAGCAGATCGTGTGATTGTCATGTTTTCGACAAAGCGTTTCGTTCTATCGTGGAGGGAACGATTGGATCGACTTTCCTATGCGAACAATCCGTAAGGTAAAAACTCAAATGCAAACACAGCATTAATTATATAGAAATCTTCTAATAAAAGCGCTGTGAAGTAGCAATTAGCAATACCATCTGGACTTTTTTATTTGTCTGTTTGCTTTTTACCCTGACAGGGTGACAGTCTGTTAACAAAAATGTATTACAATATTTTAAATGCAAGTACTTTAGAAAAGAAAATCATTTCATAGATCTCTAACTTCAGTTTTAAGGAGGTTCGAGAGGGTTTTTCGTTGCTATATATTGTTTGTGAAACGATGGAAGATTACAAAGAAGGATGTTTAATGGCGTGGGCAAACTAAATGTCTCCTTGCAACTCTATTGTTGGGCTATACTTTAAGGGTACTTGTGACGTCATATCAGTTACCATGGCAACGCACGAGGTCCACAAAAGCGTCCTCTAAATTTCAATTTTTGTAAATTATCTGAGAAACTAATTCGGTGACCTACCATTTTTATTTCTTTGTTGGAAAGTTCCCTAAATTCTTTAACTTTTCAGACAGTATGGAGGAATTTTATCTAGTAGAATTAAATATCTTTAAAGAAAACGCGTTTTATGGCTTACAGAAAATTCCACTAGATAATTTTCCCCGAAACTTTTATATCTGAAGTGCCATCGCGAATGGTGCGTGCATGCAAAAAATCAAGATAGGTCACCGAGCGAATTTTCGAGCTAAAAACAAATGTTCTCCGCAGATTTTATTTCCGGTTTGCGCGATTTTACGCAGCATTAACTTCCGGTGTGCTGATTTTAAGGCGGGGGTCCACCTGAAAGCCGTATTTTGGCTGGGTATTATGTTCTTAATGCAAATATCTTACTTACGTTTCAAGCAATCAAGAATTGCTCCACTCATTACACATATCTATGTTTTGGGTTGTTTTGTAAATTTTTTGGTGATTTTTAGGTATATTTGGAGATAAATAGTTTTTCTCAAAGGATTAGTAAAATTTATAGAAATAGGAAATTTTGAAGATTTGGTGTTGTTTTAATATTAGAGTTTGAAGTGAAAAATTGGTAGATACACTCCGCAGGCTATAACATACCAGTTTCAAAATGTTTCTTCAACAATAACAGCCTCTTTTAAAAAAATAAACAATAGTATTTCACATGTCTCTACTACAACAATAGCGTCTTGTCCAAAAAATGAAACCAGTTGTCTACCACACTTAATGGTATCAATTGAAACAATCATTAACAAACAAACATACCAAAGAATCCATTTTCCGAGAAAAACGCCTATTTGCAAAGATCAGTAGACTGACTATTTTCTGTTGATTAAAAATGCTCTTGATTTCGAAAAAATGTCAATTTCCTTTCTGAATATAAACAATAACAAACTTTTCCTCAACAGGAAGTCTCTTTTTGAACTAAGTCAATCCCTTACAAACATAACAATAATTGTGCCGGCACGTGTAGCCTACAAACAAAGGTATAAAATTTGCAAAGATCGCCAGATCGCAGGTTACTCAAGGTTGCAATCAATTTATACCATGAGGTTGCTCTAAGGAGCCTTTGATATAAAGTAAAGGAAAGAAGGAATTAACTTACGCACTGCAAAGTGGCATCTGTACGGATTACAATTGTTTTGTTCTAGTAATAATGTATAATTGTCTTTGCTATTGTTTAACGATTTATTAATAAAGTTTTTAAATTATTTTTACAATTGTCTTGCTTTGAGAGTTCGTTTGGCGATCACAGCAAACGAATCCAATTTTTTTAGACTTACCTTATTTGCTAATACAATGAATTTTCAACTATCTCAAAAGGCCAATCCCAACCCTTCAGAAATAATTACTCTGCACGCTCTTTATATACCTTGACGCTAAACTTACATACTATAGAGGACATAACTGTTGGGGAAGAAAACAGTCCAGGAAAAACTATCCCTAACCTCCGCCTACCACTTTTTTCGTTTCGCTTGGCTTGAAGCAAGTAATCTTCCCCAATATTTTACACTGAATGTCAAATGCGAATACGGTTTTGTTTGAAAACGCATTTGCATGCGCATTATTTCAAAAAGTACCACAAGGATAGAAGTTTACAGATAATTGAAAGAGTCCTAACAACCTATTAACATTGTTTCAATATGCATGACGCGGCGTAGTATGGCCGGAGGCCCTACCATTTGGGTTTGCTGAAGGCTTTTTTCTGCGCCTTTTTGGTAAGATCGCCAGTTTCGGCTGGTTGTCTTCGGGTCTTCTTGTCGTTCGTGGTCACCCATCCAGCAGTCTTGTTAAGTGTCACCCATCCGACTTTAACTTCATCATGCCGGCCCAGATTGATTGTAGCTCTAGTCTGGTGGCATTTTTTTCCACCGACTATCTACCGATCTGTTGGCTCGTCGTCTGTTCTGCCGGAGTTGTTGCAGTCTCTCAACAAGGACTCCCTCTCCACTGTGCAGTTCTTGCGTAATGGTGCTGTTCACGTCACTTTCAAGTCTTCTCTTGATTGTGCTCGCGTGGTGTCTTCAGGAATCCGTTTCCGCGATGTCCCTCTCCATGTGGTGAGTGCCGACAATAGGAGTCGCCTCGTTCATCTACGCGACTGTCCCGCGGAGGTTCCTTATGATGTCGTCAAACGTTTTTTCTCATCTTTTGGAGAAGTCCATTCCGTCTCCCGGTGCTGTCATCAGGCCTTTCCCGGTCTTCATGATGGTAATCGGGTCGTCAAGGTTACCCTGACCAAGGATGTTCCTGGTGTTGTGTCCGTCCACGGTCACGAGTGTCGCGTGTGGTACGGTCGCCAGCCTGCTTCTTGTGCCATCTGTAAGAAGCTTGGCCATCGCAGTAAGTCCTGCCCACTCAACGGACTCTGCCGCTGGTGCCGCCGCCCTGGTCATCATGCCCGGGAGTGTACCAACGTCTGGATCGCAGCTGTTGGCACTGCTCCTGCGACTCGTGGGTCCGCTGCCAATCCACCTGGCTCTGCTTCAGCTTCGGCTGCTGCTCCTGCGGATCCTGTTGTCTCTCCCCATCGTCCGGCTTCGGTTGACGTTCCAACTCCCGTTGCTGATCCTCCTGTCCCTGCTGACGCTTCGGCTGTCGATGAGACGGAGATGCTCGATGGGGTGTATGTTCCATCCACGGATGATGACAGTGACCCTTCCAGTATGGATGCTGTGGCGGCTAGTGGTGACGATGAGGTGGTGTTGGCTGTGTCTCCGCCATCTTCCTCGAGCTCCCCTCGTTGCAGGCGCAAGCGCAGACGTCGCATAGTTTCATCCGCCGTCCCCAGTGTGCTTGTTGACATGGATACCTCTGAGGTGGAGGTTCCAGGCCACAAGCAGTTTAAGACCTTTCGTGGGGTCTGGGAAGATGCGATTTCCTGGGAGGAGCTCCGATCTAGGAAATCACGTTATCGGGTTGTTGTTACCCGACATGAGCCATCCTCCACTCCTTTTCTTTTCCCTTCCCAGTCTTTTTCTGCTTCTTCTCCTACTCCGGTACCTCCGGCTTCCCCTGTTCCATCCACTTTTTCTTCGAATGTCTCTGTTGTTGATTCTGTGCCGAACCCTACTCCTGAGCGTCCACATACTGCGCCTTACGCTTCTAACAGGCCGCGCTACTGGAATTAGGGTTTGGTTCCAGCAGTTTGTCCTTCTGTTCTGTGTTAGCTGAGCTTCTTGGGGGATTTTGACCGGTGTGTCAGTTTCCTGGGTTGCTCTTGCTCTTGTTGTACGTGTTTTTGTTTCTTTTTGTGGCTTCCTTGCACTTGGTGTCCTTAGTTGGTCTACTGTGTGGGTCGCCTTGTTTCAGTAGTGTGCGCTTTGGCGCTGTCTGAGGCTTTTTGTTTTTTGTCTTAATTTGGAGGCGAGGTTCGATCCCTCGGCGAAGTTGGCGGCTTGGTGCACGCCTCTGTCTTTTTGGGGATTAGATGTTATGTCTGAGAGCCATTGCACTAACCCTAATGGGGTGCTGCTCATTCGCCCAAAACACAAAAAAATATGCATGAGTACATTTGAAAGCCATACCATAAGGATAGGACGTAAAGCTAGTTTAAAGGGAATTGAATTTATGAATACCCATCTGGTTTTTTTATCACTTTCAACGGTTGAACTTTGTAAAAAGTGCGCCTTTTTTCTCTTTTGGGTATTGCCAACATGCACGTGCATTAAAATAATGTGTACCACAAAAATGGCGAACTTTGCCAAATAACTAGTTTTGCTTTTTTAGTGCGCATGCTCAATCTATATGATGTACCACAATGGCCAGCAGATTAAATAACTATAAAGTGAATGGCTTTTTCTGGACGTGGGGGTGGGGGTTATGTTACTTTTGTCAATACATTACTATCTTTAAACAGCCATACATATTATTACACTTAATACTCCATGTACAACCACTACTACACGAAAAAACCAGTCTTTGGACAGTTTTAATACAGAAACTTCAAAACAGTTTTTCACTCCAACCATCCCAAACCCCCTCCCACCAACACCCTAGCAGTTCAAATTGCCTAGTATCGTATAAGGTACAACATCGTTGCGGTACACAATTTAGTGCACATCCGTATTGGCATACCTTTGTAGATTAAAAAAAGTGCTCTTATTAACAGTATTTGGATGGAGAAACTTCCATCTTGAAAGAACTGAGAAATGTAGGTAGGTAGCCTCCAGCCTCCCCCACCACCGCACCGAAGAAAATCACTTCTCTTTGAACAAGGTAATGCCTCTTGTCTTTATGGTACGCCTTTAAAAATGCACATGCGCATTGAGATTATACAGGCTATTAAGACAATTTCTTAATTCTAGTTTTAGTTCTATCCTTGTGGTAGGTTTTCAATAAATACACATGCGTATTGTAACAATGCGGCAGATTGGTGAAGACTCCGATCGACTAAGAAAATACCTAAGAAAATCTCGTCAGAAGGCCAAAAATCCATAATGGAAGGAATCGGCTGGAAATTAAAAAACTGACCCACCAAACAGTAGGTACATGTATTACCTGATCTGCACACATCAGGAGAGGCCTCCTATCACATTCAGTACACTGAAGAACACGTAACTCAGATAGTAATAAAGTGATTTATTCTGTAACTGTACAGTACAAAAACAGTTGAAGCAATGGAGCAATCATTGTCCGTTTTCACATTAGAAGACGAACAAATCGTCTGGAAGGAAAAATCGTCTCAGACGAACAAATCGTTTGATGTGCAAACGGGACGAACAAATTTTTCGACGAACAAATCGTCTGATATTTGGCCGTTTGGAAAGACGATTTTTCCTAGACGATTTGCCCGTCGAGACGAACAAGTCGACAACAGTACGACATAAATTCACATCAGATAGACAAATGCCAGACAATCTGTCCGTCCAGACGATTTGTTGGTCCTCTAGTGTGAAAACGGCCATTGAGTCAAATACGACACCACTTCACTCTAAATCATGAAAAGATTGATCTAAACGCTACAAGTGACAACCGTAGAACTACGTTACGAGAAAGCCCTGAAGGGGAGTGATATTAGTTCTGTTAGGAAATCCTTAGAGCAGTTTCCAGATATTTATGTTAATGACATTCACAAGAAAAATCCGAAACGAAAAGGTTTTGGAAATTCCTTTTACAAAGAACAATTGCTAACAAATGAACTTTCAGCACATCAACCCAACAAATAAAACTACAAAGCTATTTACATACAGGCACACATACATCCTTTAGTGGCTTTACCTAAGGGGGGCTTTTCAAAGACACCATCTGATACAATTTAATATTACAACAATGCGCATGAGATATTACTACAGCAGAATGAACTTACGACAAAGTGTGAACACAAAATGCAAAATTATACATATGATATGCGGGCGAAAAAATAAACACGGGTGCAAATCCCACTAAAGAGTGGCAAAAAGCTTCCTCTGTAGCTGTGTATTCTCAGAAAAAAAGTATTTTTGTTACATGAGAGCCCAATAGAACGACGCCAATCACCGGAGGTGCAAATGATGAAAGATTTAATACCCACTTCAGCGCGTACGAACAACAGGATATTTTCTTGCATTTGCAGTATTTTTGTCCAACCTGATCTCCACTCGGCGCCATTGTTTTCCGAAATGCGGGAAAGGTCAATTTACGGGGATATTCAAGGTGCTTTAATAAAGACTGCCAATGCCGACAAATGTCGAGTTGTCATGGCAGCTACATGTAAAAGCCCCGACCTAAAAGCACTTCAAACACTACCTGTTATTTGTGATTTATTCACCCTTCTGCGAATTTGTAAAACGAGTCGAGACCAGACTGCATATGAAACGTTATGCTGAAGGCGGCATATACGAAATTTATCAGGGCTGTTCACCGTGCACAATTTCTGGAAATATACACAAGCCCTCGGCCGTCATTCTCGCCAGCTCGTGCCTAGACGCCGGGCCCCTTTTGGTCAACACCAAGAGTCGCAACCTCTGGGAAGGTCCAACTCAGGAAGTCCGGGATTCACTCCTGGACCGTGTGAGCATGCTGAGAGTAATGCCTGACAAATCTGATTGGCTGAGAATACGAAAATATTCGCATGCTCAGAATTTTGGACTTTACCCGAGGGTCGCGATTCTTGGTGCTGACCTAAAGGAGCACGGCGTCTGGGGAGGAGAATGCCTTGACCGTATGAAATTTAGACAATCTTTATTTGCGCGACTTATTCGCGCGCGCGTTACAGTAACTCTTTCTAGCCTGTGAAAAACTCTTATTAACGACTTGGACAATTCAGAAGAAAGCGAAGTCTCATAAGAAAAGAAAAGATGTACTGTACATAGATAGAGCTACTATCTAATCTCGTTCTAGTTGTACATAGAGCTCTCTACTGTTATATTAATACATGTGAGTGTTAATTCATAATTGCGGCTGTGACTTTCAACATCACAGCTGAACCATCAATCCTTCTAAGATCACCACCAATTCACACCTAGGCAGTTGTTGAATAGAATGGCATCAACCCTAGAATAAACACAATCTGTCAGTATCCAATAATAGTGATATCGCCTACAAGTATTTAAATTCCATCGCCGCGAAAAAAATCACCATAGCAAGAGTGTTTTAGAGTGAATATTTAAAAGGTCATGTGTTTGAACTGCGGATCAGTTCTTACAAACTCCTGTACAAGGCTCAAGATCTATTCAATCAGCACATGCAGACATTCCAGGGGTTCGAAATCCAATGTCTAGCCTGAACAATTTTGACATTGGACCAGTCTTTGCCTCATAGATCAAGAACCTCAGGAAAAGCTTTACTTGGTGGAACCAACTCCTTTGTAGGTCAGTTCTTACACCAAACCCCTGTAAAAAGTTCAAGATCCATTCAGCGCTTGCAGACAATCTAGGGGTTCCGAATCCAATTTCTACTCTGAACAATTTTGATATAGGACCAGTCTTTGCCACGCAGATCAAGAAACTCAGGAAGAGCTTAAATTGGCAGAACCAACTCCTTTGCAGGTCAGTTCTTTCACCAAACTCCTGTACAAAGTTCAAGATCCATTCAGTCCATGCAGACAGTCCAGGGGTTCGAAATCCAATTTCCACCCTGAATAATTTTGATATAGAACCAGTCTTTGCCTCGCAGATCAAGAAACTCAGGAAGAGCTTTACTTGTTGGAAACAACTGTATTGTAGGTCAGTTCTTACACCAAACTCCTTTACAAAGTTCAAGATCCATTCAGTGCAAGCAGACAGTCTAGGGGTTCCAAATCCAATTTGTACTCTGAAAAATTTTGATGTAGGACCAGTCTTTGCCTCACAGATCAAGAAACTCAGGAAGAGCTTTGATTGGTGGAACCAACTCCTTTGCAGGACAGTTCTTACATCAAACTCCTGTACAAAGTTCAAGATCCATTCAGTGCATGCAGACAATCCAGGGGTTCCAAATCCCATTTCCACCCTGAACAATTTTGATACAGGACACGTCTTTGCCTCGCAGATCAAGAAACTCAGGAAGAGCTTTACTTGGTGGAACCAACTCCTTTGCAGGTCAGTTCTTACACGAAACTCCTGTACAAAGTTCAAGATCCATTTATTGCATGCAGACAGTCCAGGGATTCCAAATCCAATTTCTACCCTGAACAATTTTGATATAGGACCAGTCTTTGCCTCACAGATCAAGAAACTCAGGAAGAGCTTTACTTGGTGGAACCAACTCATTTGCAGGTCAATTCTTACACCAAACTCCTGTACAAAGTTCAAGATCCATTCAGCACATGCAGACAGTCCAGGGGTTTGAAATCTAATTTCTAGCCTGAACAATTTTGATCTTGGACCGGTCTTTGCATCACAGATCAAGAAACTCAGGAAGAGCTTTACTTGGTGGAACCAACTCCTTTGCGGGTCAGTTCTTACACCAAACTCCTGTACAAAGTTCAAGATCCATTCAGCACATGCAGACAGTCCAGGCGTTCCAAATCCAGTGTCTAGCCTGAACATTTTTGATGACCAGTATTCGCCTCACAGATCAAGAAATCAGGTAGAGCTTTACTTGATGGAACTACTTCCTTTGTAGGTCAGTTCTTACACTACATTCCCGTACAAAGTTCAAGATCCATTCAGTGCATACAGACAGTCCAGGGGTTCCAAATCCAATTTCCTCCCTGAACAATTTTCATATTGGACCAGTCTTTGCGTCACAGATCAGGAAACTCAGGAAGAGCTTTACTTGGCGGAACCAACTCCTTTGCAGGTCAGTTCTTACACCAAACTCCGTACAAACTTCAAGATCCATGCAGTGCATGCAGACAGTCCCAGTTCCAAATTAAATTTCTGGCCTAAACAATTGAATATACATGTAGGATCAGTCTTTGCTTTATAGATCACAAAGCAGGAGGAGCTGTTTCTAATGGAAGCAACACCCTTGAAGGTCAGTTCCATCACTGACAGTGCATGCAGCCTGTCTAGTAATCCTAAACAGTTTTGTACTTTGCTAACATTTAATGTTAGTCCAAACTTTGCGTCACAGATTGAGAAGCTCGGGAAGAGAATATACTTGATGGAGTTAACTACTTTGTTGGTCATTTCCTCTACACATCTCTTCCAGAAAGTTTATGATTAAAAATTATATGCCTACACTGTAGAGAATCTTGGTTCTAGCCAGGGGTAGATAGTTCTGTCAGTATTAGAAGTTGATGGATAAGAAAATTTGGTGTCACCAAGCATGGCTGTCTGTAAATTTAAAGTGCCAGTTCGACGAAAATTGACATCAATTTTTTCCGCATTTTTTCGCACAGAATAGTCAATTTAATCGCAAAACATTCTTCGATGCAAATAAAATTGAATATAATCACAGTTCAGGTAGAAAAAAGCTGCTATAAACTTACGAATTTTTCGTCCGCCATTAACCGAAACCGGTTCCAGTTGAGCCCGCAATTTAACAGCAGTAGATCACCTTATGACGTCATACTCGTAACGTTTCACAACGTTTTGCAAAGTAAACACCCCAAAGCGATGGATTTTGCTCTTCTAAAAGTCCGCTGAGAGTCCATATCAAGAATATTTTTTCGTGTTAATACCCAAACGGAAACTCTCGATGCTTCTGAATACCTACAAAGACGATTTCTGGTTCCGATGTGTCACGACTACATAATAACAGACACGAGGTTGCCGAATCGATCGCTTCAATTCAGCGAGTGTATGAAGAAGAGGAGCTGGAATGTTTTCAAATAAAGTTGATTCGATGGAAACTTTGATATCTTGGTTGGTATGTAGAACCTTGATTTTGCTTCTTCGGTATTCAATCGTTGGTACAACGATAAAATTGTGAAATTGTGTTGGATCAGGATATCATGTCCGCGAGGCCTGGATGCAATGATATCCGTGTGTAAAGTAGAGTACAGTGTTTTGATATATTACTCTGTAAATCTGCGATCAGACGTTTATTTTTTCCGTCATGTCGCATAGCTGTTTTCTGCCTTCTCAGCCGTCTGTTTGTTCGGTTTGGGTTGGATTCGGGCTTTCGTTTCCTTTGCGTTCGTTTGGCGGTTCATGTTCATTCGCATTTGACGCATTTGTTGTTTCGGCGGGGAATCGCCTGACTGTTGTCGGGTAACCCTAAAATCCGGAATCCGGAACCGGAAAGAAACCGAAAACCTGAATCCGGAATCCACTAATCAAAGAAAACAAGTTCTTCAAATAAGTGAAAAATTACTGTGTGAACTTTTGCCCCTAAAAATAAGAGAGCAAGTAAAAAGTCCCCAAACAAAAATTCCCTGTCTGTTCAAATTTGTGCAACCGTTATTTCTAGTGAGGGCTATGATTATGAGAATCTAAGGGCCTGTTAACATGGAGGAAGGGTGCCCTGGCTAACTGGGCTACCCGGCTAGAAAGGTTGACACACACAAGGGCGGATCCAGGATTTGAAATGGGGGTGAATTTTTGTAATAATGTCAGAGAAATCAAATATTATTTCAATATTTGAGGGATAACAAAAAGAAAGAAGGGGGCTCAGAAAAAGGGGGGGGGGGGTGAAAATTCACCCATTTCACCTCCCCTGGATCCGCGCCTGACACAGCCCGCCTTTACATGCAACTCACCTAACCGGGACAGTGAGTGGGTTGCTTGAGTTATCTTTTAAGCACCCACTAAGTACAACAAACAAAAATGGCCGACCAAAAAAACTCTTTTTCAGCTTATTTCAGCTTCCTGCACAGGTATGGGCCTGTTCTCTGCCTTAAACTCATCTATTACATTGATTACTTCAGATTGACTGTCATTCTGTTCGGCAGATAACACTGGTTAATACGGAAGTATTCACCTTGCGTTGCCATGTTTTCGCAGCTTATCTCACCTCAGTCAGCTGGGATAGCCCAGTACCAACCGTTTACACGGTAAAAAGCTGTCCCGCCTAGGGTAGGCGGACTACCCTGTCTAGCATTTAAACGCTTCAATGCGGTTTCTTAAGAAACGAATGAGAAGTTAGCCCTCCCAGGGTAGCTTGGTTAGCCAGGGCACCCTCCCCCCACGTAAACAGGCCCTAAATAAAGTGCGTCGTAATACGATTCCAAGCACCCGGCGAGTGTCCAAAAGCAGCTTGCTGGCTATTACCATTTTGTTTATAAATAAGTGACCTGCAATTTACAGGATGTATAAATTTGGCCTTTTTGTCTAGTAGATGCTGAACAAGATAGAAATTGTCATAGAGAACAAGGTGGCTGTCAGCGGCAGCCTCCAGTACATTGACAGTCATTTCACCCACTTTCGATGTCTAAAGGCTAACCTGGCTATATTAAATTTGTTTTTCCCAACAGATACAAGACACTATCAACACTATTTCCACTCTGATACTGTAACAAATTACCACTTCATATACTTGCCAGCCATCATTAAAACAATTTTTAGAAATGTTGCACACTTTTTTCTGTCTGCTTCTCGCTTGTGAACGGATCTGACCCCATGTTGCTAGAAGAAGCTAAAAGACTGCCAGAAACTCACTGCAATATAACGAGTTGCTATACTGCTATTCACCAGTCATCTCAGACCAATTTGATGTAGACAAGAACTGCACTCTCACCAGGGCAAGGATGAGCAAAAGATGGGTAACTAAGCTTGCAAGCAGGCTTCCTGTTTAGGCAGGGGGTGCAAGCAGCAAAGCTTGATTTAAGTGGGGGACTCAGGCCATTTTGCATTGCTCTTCAGTAGCAGAAGCATCCCTGAGTTTTGGTTTTTTAGTTGATGTTTACCTGCACAGTCATGTGCAGACATTTTTTTCATCAATTCACCCTGGGTAATTACCCAAGAATGAAATTAAAATATATTTTATGCTGTGAATGAAGCTAAGGTAAATAACTTTGTAGGGTTGTTTATAATTTTCTTGCCCAGGGTGGTCTTGTTGTTGCCACTCTGCATAATGTTATTGTTGCCACAGAATTATTATGTCATTGGGTGTTTGAGTGTTGTTACCATGACAGAAAGGGTTGATGGTTGCTGGTGCGATGAACAAATGAACAAATGAACAAAAACAATCCATTACCATTATGTTTCTATTTTTTGTGTTATATTATTAATACTCTCAGGAAATTTTTATGGTTTGGACATTTGGCATGACATTTTTTGGGAGATAAATTTTAGTCCAGGAGGTTTTTTGGATTTTGTTTGAAGCCCTAGGGATTTTGGGTGTTTTGAGTTTTGCCCCCATTCAATTATCCCGGTCAATTTAAATCCAGAGTACTCCACTACCCCCCCCCCCCCCCCTCCCCAGTGTGATAGTGCACAATATTATTGGTACTTAACTAAAAAGAGATGAGAAGATGCTTGTAGAGTAATTTTAATACCTGTTTAAATAACATTCTCATTCTCATTACCCATTTCCACAACATGAAGAAAAAGTAACGTTTTTACTGTTAGAAAATTAATCTTTTGCAAATACCTGACACAGGAGTTTACCAAATGCCATGGCACATATGGCTCTTAATTTTTAATGGGTAATTTTGGGCAACTATGTACTCATTTTATTTTAGCTTATTTTTGTTCATTTAATTTCCAGCTGAGTACAAACAAAAATGTTGTTTCACTCGTTTTTCGCATAAACAAATTACACCCTTGAAAATACTCTGCAAAAGGTTAGAAAACTGACTCGTCTTGTTTGATGATTTCTTTGGTGATACTACTCAACTCGTGAATTTAAATCGTAAGACTGTAAATCTTCCTTTCTCTCTGTTCAGTATTTATATTTTCCCAATACATTGTGTTTTATTTCGATTATAGGCAGTATTCAATTCTAATTTTTTCGTTCTGTCTTCAAATGGCTTACTTGTTGTTTACGATCCTCTTCACTTGATTTCGACTTGGTTCGCTTGGATTTCCTGAAATTGTTTTTTTTTCTTCTCCAATATCTTTCCATATTTTCGGAATCGACCCTGGCTGGAGTTTCCGTTTATATCCAGACATCTATATTGGACGCCCAAAGCAAAGAACTTGAATAGAACAGATCGCAAAATCACCAACAAAATATCGTGCACTTTCCTTTAGTACGGAACCACTGTGCAAAGAGACTCCGGTGTTGAGATTAGCAATATTCCTGCAGCCATGCACAACACATCTTTTTCCCGGCATTTTTTAACTCTACATTCACCTATTACGGGTTAAAGAAAGGACAAGAAACATGCGATTTAGTCGATCTTGTTTATGATGCGAAGGTTTTCGTTACGAGTATGACGTCACTAGGCCCATGTCTCCTACTGCGCGGTAGGAACATGGCCGATCAATGGCGGACGAAAAATTACGAGAAATACCGTGAGAAAAAACGGACTTCCAGTACTCGGGTTGAAAAACGGCTTGGCCTGGTAAGTAACCGCTACATAAACTTTCGAAAAATCCACAAACATAAACTTCGGAAAATTTGATCGAACTGGCACTTTAAAACTAGGCTGATATGAAATAAGACTGTCAAGGCACCAAGCATGCACTTATTTCTTCTCAGAGAGCTAGATACAAATAGCCTGTAAAAATTGCAGGTATACTTGCAACTGGATTTATACCTTTCATGCACCAATGATGTATGATGTAAATGTACAGTGTATATCCACATTCAGATCACCTTTAAATTAAGCACAACCTTTAATTAAGCATTCAGGGATATTGTCTTAAACTACTATTTGAAGACCTATTTTTAAATAATTAAACCAAAGGACACTCTAGGGTTATGTAACATCTCTTCCCAATGTTGATGTCATTGTCATCGTCATTGCATAGTTACAGAGTGTATACATTATTAACAGGTAATGTCTGGTTTGCTTTCACTACCAGTTTTGTCATGCATATGTAGACAGACACCTCTTTGATTCACCATAATTATGTCTAGTTAGTAAATCACTGATGACAACCAGACTTGATTGTCATAATGTAAATCTCACACCCATAGGTTTTATCTCCAAACCAATGCCTACAAAGAGCCACAGAAATGTTTGTGACATTAACCTTAGCTGACACAATTTTGAAAAATCTGTACATTTCAGTCAAGAAATGAAAGTACTTAGAAAAGAAGACTCAATGTAAATGACAGTATACATGTACCTTCCAAGGGACAAGAAGCTCAAGAGCTTAGACCTGGTCTTGGCAGCTTGCATGATCCCAAAGTGAAGCCACATGAAGGGCATGGCAGAGCAGAGCAACCTATGAAAAAAAAAATGTGAATTACATAAAGAGGTCTGAGTGTGGCCAGCCACAGTACAGTTGATGAAATCTGCCTACTTATAACATTCTGTTTCAGCTGTCTTGCAAATAGTTACTTTAGTTACAGCTTTAAGTTGCATTATCAGATAATTCTTTGTCTGAAACTAAAAACATCCAAGAAATGTTTTCTGCTCAAACTAAGAAGATATTTCCCTCAATCACAAAATTTCTACATTGTTAGAATCCTCCTAAATATCATGCTATGAAATTCATTTTGAGATAACTCATATCAGAAGTTAACAACAAAAACCTACTGGTATTAATACCCATTAAAAGAACTAAAATCTCTCAATGTTCCAGTGAAAAAAGAGTGATAAATGTGTCATTTAATGCAAAACACATTATAGGACATCATCAAAGACCCAGGGGCAGCAGGTGGGGGCAAGAGAAAGTCAACTGGAAGGGGCGCAAAATTGCCGAAAGAAAGTTGGGGTCAAAATGAAAAGCCCCTGGAGAGAAAGTCTTTCTACAGAAACAGCCCAGTGAATGATTACTCCTGACTGAGCAGAAGAAAGAGATCCTTTTCCCTAACATACAATAAAACAATAAAATAAATCAATAACCATTTGGAGATAAAGCCACGAAGGTGGGATTATATGGAAGAAAAATAAAGAAAAAACTTCCGCATGTTTATTAGGTCTGTGCACTATCCCAAAATTCAGATATATGTTGAAACATTTTGGACAAATTTACAGAGCCCAGTATGGAGCCTCCATATTGGTGTACCTCTATGTTACACAGTAACCATCTAGAACTAACTTTGGTTATCTAGGCCACTGATTAGCTGTACTGCAGAAACATATATTTGTATTTAAACACTTCTCTAATATTTTTACTTCACAATCGGCTAAAAATCACAAGGATGGCAAGGATATATTTTTCAACAAATGCAATCATACCTCTTTGTCATGCACTGCAGCCATAACTCTGAAATTCAAAATGCATTGGTTTTTAAATGATGGACACTATTGAGCTGGAAACTGAGTTGTCAACATATAATTATATACATCTCGCAAAGGTCTCTCATCCCTGATGAGATGTTTAAACAGGGTAACCCCTTCAGTCACAGGAGTGGTATCAACGGGGGCCCTGTGTAACATTAAAATAAAAGAGAGTAGATATAAATTATAAATAAACATATATCAATAAAAATTACGTATAATTAATAAATTAATTATACGTATAATTAATAATTAATAGAAACTCTGATCGCTCTTTTTACCTGTACTTTGTATTATATTAAAGATGAAATACAATGTAGCAACAGCATGATATTGAATTTATGGAAACCTTGGAAAAAATCCGAGTCCCAGATGGGATTTGAACCCACGACCCTCCGTGATCTAGTCGGATGCTCTAACCAGTGAGCTACATTGATATTGGCTGCATCTATTCTTGATATGCTTTAATGTGACAGCGCGATGCTGTTAGTGAGTTTATCTTGATATGCTTTAATGCAACAGCACATTGCTATGAGTGAGTTTATGTGTGCCAGTCATTACTTGGCTATGTAACCGTGTGATGCGGTTCCAGTCGAGACCCACAAATTGACCCTTGCTAACCATTGAGTCTCCAGTAGCTCAGTGGTTAGAGCATCCGACTGGGACTCGGATTTTTTCCGAGGTCTCCATAAATTCAATGTCATACTTTGTAATACTCTGCCAAATACATGTAGGTAGGTAGCAGGTCTACAGTCTGTTTCATGTGTGCTTATATGAAGCCCACACAGCCTAATTAGTTCACCATAAAATTACGTTTTATTTACTACTTTCTTCGGATTACCATTTTTAAGATGTAAAATATGCTCTAATGGTTTAAGTGCTATATTTCGGTCGTAATTGAACTGCTTGACTTGTGTCTGACTTGTATTATTTGAATGTTTCTGTGTTCCTGGAAATTGTCCTTGGCTTTTCTTTTCCACCAAAGAGCAAGCTGCTTTTCAGCGGGAGAAAAACCCCCCAAAAAATAACCAGCCTAGTTGTCTTTAAACTTGCTCCAGGAGCACACAAACATCAAAATAATGCATAAGATCAAGTCTTATTTCGTGCATTTTATGACACGTACTAAAAGTTTGACCTCTGTACACAGAGCCTAAGCCACCTGCGCAGAAAACACCTTTTCTCATCCAGCAATAAGAACTAGATATAAATTCCTCGTACTGACCTTGTTTTGAAACTTGAAGAACTCTTCTAAGCTAACAAAACTAAATAGAGCAACAAACACGCACTGTTCAGCATATTGCGCGCCATTTTTATGAAGTTACTTAGTAACCTGGCGTCTTCCTCGATCCTAAAAGAGAGAGAAAGACTGGGATCAAGGTTGCAGGCGTGTGATGTGTGACGTCATATAGTCCCATGATAACTTCAGGTTGGAAGCGCAGAGACATTACATCGACCACAAAAAAGTAACAGTGCATTTACCTCGTGAAGGTGTAAAATATGGAAACACTGTTGCCATTTGATGTGCAATACAAAGACAGTCCATAAACTGTAACAAACAATAAAAACAAGAAACATGGCTGTGCTCATGCGTAAGGTACTAGACAGAGGGTTGGTGTTCGAGTGTGTTGCTTGCTTTTATTGTTTGTTACATAAATCCTACGATTGTTTCATCATATATGCATCCATATCAGTCAACTAAGCGCTCAAAAGAGCCATCATGATCCTTCCCGTTTCCCGCTTAATACCAGTTTTTCGCTACTTTGGGTCTCTTTTAATTTCCCGTCACTTTTCTAATTCCATTTTTTCGCAAGGAAATGAGAACGCACGTGGTAACCCTTGGGCACCACACGAGGAAATGCACGAGGAGATGAAAAGCAGAGATGAACTCCTAAGGATGATCAATTGGGATGCTTCCAACAACCAATATTTGAACAGAGAAGAATCGTTAAGGTATGTAAGGTATGCTTAGGGAACC
>JAHPZR010036862.1:22500-27500 GCA_019787425.1 Platygyra sinensis
TTTTTCTCCTCTACCATGGCAGCAAGGAATACTACTGCCTGCTCCACATCTACAAGTTTCTCTGAAAACAACAGCATTTCACCTATCTAGACTATGGATAAGAAATCATTATCTTTTAACTACTCGACGACCGTAACATTACAAAGCGCTTTAGTTATTTCATGGTACAATGTTTTTTTTCTCCGGTTTGGTCATTTAATAGTACTTGAATAACCCGTTGACAACGTCGTGAGATATTGTCAGTTCATTTCCAATCATTTGTAACACACCAAGGTATTCTCCAGCATAAAGACTACTGGCAGATACAACGTGAGAACATTTTACTACTGTATTTAGATGTACCTGAGTTCAATGAAACACGTTTGACAGCATCATGTGAATCAACAGTTAAGTGGAACAAAACATGAACTGAGATGACACAATATCTTTATAAATCACCACCAAACTAAAAGGGCAATTAAATATCAGTTGAGATTAAAAAATTGAATAGTCTTTAGATCTCGCTACAATATTTACATAACCGTTGACAAAAAAACTGAAACATTCTTTCATTTTTCTCATTTCTGTTAAATGTTTTCAATGTAGTTACTGGGAAACAGTACTTCGCGGTCCTTCCTTCCCTCGCGGTCACATAGCTTCCCCGTCCACCATCTTGAAGGATCTGGGAACGAAAGAAATAGAGATCATACCAAAGTCAGTCAAAGCCTGTAAATGCTATTGAAAAATGACATGAAATGTATGGGTAGTATACAACCGCGTCAGTCCTGGGGCACCGCGACAAGAACTTAATTTTTTTTTAATTATCAACACATTTTCTGTACTATATTAGAGAAAAAGGAAACTATGTGAACAACCACCCAGTATCAAACCCGGAAACTCCGTTTCCTAACACCTTCGTATACCACTAGACTACCAGGCTGATCCGCCAAAATTTAATTTCAAAACCTTACTTTCTTAAATATTTTAAAATGGAGTTATCCCAAACAACAAATAGAAGCAAACCAGTGTGAACACGAACAATTTTAAAGCATTTATTGCGTGCATTTTAACTCCATCAACAAATTACAACCAGTTTCTACCTTTTCCATATAGCAACGTACCCAGTTCTGGTCCTATTTATGTTCACGTGATCACGAAGAACTCGTTCCGTGGCAAATTATAAGTCATTAACTGTCATTACTTAATCACACTCAATTTATTGAATGGTAAGGTCCTGATGGTAAGCGATTTTATTTTTCACTTGCGTGATAATTAAGCTTACTTGCGTGACGTGAAAACCACGGATACATCAACAAGAAGCTATTTTTCAGAGAGAAATAGTGTTTCGTTTCCGGAAAGATATCCAGTCTCAGAAAGGCTCGTGTTTTGATATCTTGTGCACAAGAAGTCCCGGGGTGAAGGGATTTGTGCAAATGCGCTGCTTTGTGATTCGCTTAGTTGCCAGAGCCTGGGGTTTTTCGTCAAGGCGGGATATAGTACTGAAACTATGGTGGAGAAGGAAGAGCTATACATTACTTTAAGTTTTCTGCACATTACCGCACTTGTATTTATTTGTGATACTTTCCTGTGACTCTGCGCGCCCAAGGAGAGAGGGGTTCTCCCTTATATGGGTATAGCTATGTCAAGCCTGAGAGGGTATGTTTCTTTTTTTTTGAGACATTTAGGTCAGAAATAGAGTATCCAATTTGGTCATTTTGGTCTCAAACTGGGCATGGTTTTTGCACTTTTTAAAAGAAGCTAGTTTTTAATCATTATCAATAAGACCAGGAATCAGCCAATAGTTGCTAATAAGGCAGGAGAACCAGGAATCTCAAACATAATGATACAGGGCGCTAAGGCAGGTTTTGTGATAGGGCATAAATTTAAGGGACAGGTCATAAATAGGGTTGAAAAATCGCAGATTTTGGTCTTGATTAATTGAACAGGGTAAATGCTTTGGGAAGCGGGCCGCACGGCCCCGCCAATTTTTCATAAATTCAGAGTACTGTGTGTGTGGGGCTAAATAACGCTAAGAGGTAAAAGCATTTGACGCATAATTTTGCCATTTCTGTGCCAGGCAGTGCTTGATTCGAATGCCTGCTGCGGCACTCTTCGTTTTGTTTTCGTTGATGCAATATATTTTTCAGTTCAAAAAGAACGTGTTTCATGTGACGAGTGTTGTGCAATTATCCGCACAATCCACCTTCGGCTTATTTGTGAAGCCAAAATACAGATCGCTATCGGTGTTTTCATGGAAACCAGCTCAGCCACCTTAAAATTATTTCTAAAAGCTTATAATAGGACGCGCTCCACAAGAAGTGAAGTTTCTCAAATTGTGGCGGAAAATTTGACAAATTCAATTAAATATATAAAATGTCGACACCTTTTAAGAAAGCCATATTGTACCTCTTTTGCAATAGCAAGCTTAATTAAAATACAATTTGATTAATTAGTTACCTTCCACAGTACATCGTTTCTGTCAGTAGTATCGTCCAAGCGTTCCAAGCGCGTGTTCTTTTCCCGTAAGCATCCACAGAAAATAGGCGGGATTGTTATTTCTGACAAGTCCGATTTGACCAAAGTTATGTCGCCGTTGAATTAAATTTAGTTTCAACAGGTTGTTTTTGCTGCACATGTTTATCTTGTCAATTACAAGCGCTACATTGATAACTCTCATACTCACTATGTCAATAAATCACTCTAAAACAAAAAAGTACCATTTCTTTGATGAACTAAACAAAACCAACTGCTTCAACCGGCTTAAAATATCTCATTGTGGGTCAAATCGCGTGGTGTGGCGGCGTCTCTACCTCGAAAATATATTTCCCTTTCACTATCACTATGCGATAATAAGTCCAGTTCGTAGTTTTCTTGTGTAATATACCGATGAAGAGAGTTTCAATCGATAATTCGCCATTTCGTACAAGGCAAGAATTGAAATGTTGCATTTCGATGCACAGAATTCAGTTGGCGGAAATTTTGTCGCCGTATTAATTTACATTTACAATTTACGAACTTTACTCTGATTGGATATTAAAATTACCTCCACTACATGTATGTAAATAGTTCACCCCTGAACTGAAAACAAAACCGTTTCGTTTCTGAGGAAACGAGACAAAAAACAACAACGAAATCATTTTCAACCAATCAGATGCATGCGCACAGAATCGTCTCGATCATCTGAATAGATTTGGTTTCGAAACTTTAAGACACTTTCCAGCCTTGGTTAAAAAGGCTAAAACTGGTACGAAACTGGGTCATTGACAAGTAAGCGAAACAATTATGTAGGAAATAATTTAGTTGCTTCAGCTGAGTGTTGTACAGGCGAAAGAGCAAAACGAAGGGATGCAGAAACAGCAGGTAAACTTGAGATGAAATTCGAACCATAATGGACTGAATATAAGCCGTAATCTCGAATATTTCCGATCACGATCCCCTTTCTGTCCCGGTGTTTTTACACCGATTTGCAGCAGATTCAAAACGCGTATACGTGTTTTAAATGTCTTATCATTATGCAGGAGTGTTTTTTAATTTTTTTTTCTCAGTTTTCATAGCCGGAAGAGACCGTATATCTTAGAACCTGTGTGTAACCTGAATCGTGCCGGTGAGTCTGATGAATCTACGTCATTAAACGCTTCTTTTAAGAAAGAAAAAACAGAGCAGAATACTCCGATATGGCGATAGCTTCTCTTACAAAGACTGGCGACGACATCAGGGTGAAAACAATGGATCGGATGTTTTCGGCGGCTAGAAAATTCGATGTAATGTCTATTTATTTTCATACGTATACAAAAAAACTGATATCCTACTGAAAATGGTTGGCTAGCAATTTAAGGTTTTTAGAATCACTGTTTTTCTTTGTGCCTGCCTGCCTACCAATTTCCTCAGTGCGCGCCGCCGGAAACTGATCAAAGAAGTTAAAAGCAATTTTCTAGAAAGTACAGATCAAGACTCAAGAAGATAAAATGAATGTATGTATGAATGTATGTATGTATGTATGAATGTATGTTTGCGTTTTACAGTTTTGCTGGATAATCAAGTACAACCTCCTAGATTGATTAGAGAAACGTGTATAGGTGACTGTTCAATTCCGCCAGAACGTTATTTGAACTTTTAGAATGAGTCATGGGCTTGTGGCCAAAAGAGTTTCAAGGGAAGAAAGCAATTAATTTTGTTTTCGATTGGCAATTGGTAAGCCAATCAAAGTAAAACAAAGAAAACCTTGAACCAATATATGAAATATTTGCCAATTTGTATGGTGATGTATTTATGATATATCAATGTACAAACCACGATAGTGCTGTGTTTAATACCTAAAAGTTAAATGCAGACTTTTCCAGTGTTTTCTGCGGTATCTCTTAAAGGTGACTTCATTCGAAAGCAGGAACGAATCTTACGGACCTTGACCCCTATCATTTTCGTCAGTGTCAGGTCTTGCTGGGAATACCGTAATAAATTCATTAAAGCTGATATCTGCATGCGAAAAAACAACAACATCTGGTTTTTTATATCAGATGTTATTGAAAGTGGAAAGTTTCATGAATAAAATCTAGTGGTTAATTAAAAGAGAACGAGAATTTGTCAGGTTCTGTCGTTGTCTTTGTCAAGAGGGTTGACTTTATGAATTACCCGTCGATGGCGCATGTAAGTACTGCTTATTGGATTTTTAATTAGCACCGAAAATCAAGGCCTGCATTCAATTTGATTGTTGAGTTGAGTTACATTAAACACCGAGTTCTATAACCAAAACTAAGCTATGCAAATGAGCTTATCGGATATTAAAAAAGAGCCGGTAAATTCTCTGCTTTCTGTTCAATGCGTGATATCCGGCTAAACGAGTGATCAAAACTCGTCAAGCTAGCTTTTCAGCGGCGTTTACCAAAATTCAAACAAACCCGAGACAGGATATTTTTTAACTTTTAGGTGAAAAACAGACGAGCAAACTATAGAGGGTAGAAGTCTTTGAGACTTTTCAGGAAGCCGGATACTGGCCTCATAAAACCGATATCGTGCATGGAGTC
>JAHPZR010036862.1:30000-57500 GCA_019787425.1 Platygyra sinensis
ACCAAAATTCTTACTCTCTAAACAATTCTAAACAACCAGATTCTAACTCTCTTCGAGAAAACACATTCGTCGCACTTTGAGATGGCAAAGAGCCGCCAGAGGCAAAAGTTTGAGCGCCTACTGAGTAAAGAAGAAACTCGATCACCGACGACAAACATTGGAAACACCAACATTGATCAGACAAAGTGGGTTATGAATCTCTCTGACCGCCCTCTTTCCGATAGTGAACGCTCGGTTCTCATGAAAGGTCTGAATTTTAGCGTAACTCCATCAAAGATCCCAGTTGATGAGATCGTGGCAGCCACTGAACTGGCCTGTAATCAACTAAAAGATAAAAGCCAAGCCGAGAGCCTGAGAAATGAAGTAGTTAAAATCGTAAGCAAGAGCAAACCCCCAAGATCAAACATCAGCAGAGCTGAAAGGGAAGCCATTAAGGCTCTGGCGAAAGACGATTCAATTGTAATCTTACCAGCGGACAAAGGGCGCACTACGGTAATCCTAAACAAACAAGATTATCACAACAAGGTGAAGGCTCTTCTAGACGATACCAATACGTATGAAAAACTGACATCTGACCCAACCAGAGCCATCAAAAACAAACTCATTCAAACCTTGAAGGAGTGGCGCAAAGAAGAGAGAATCCCTAATTATCTTTACAATCAACTGTACCCCACAACAGAGAATGTCCCAAAGTTCTACGGGCTACCCAAGATTCACAAGAAAGACGTACCGCTACGGCCAATAGTTTCGAGCATTGGTAGCGCGATGTACGATACTGCCAAGTTCCTTGCTAAGATTATGAAACCTCTTGTTGGCCTCAACAGTCATCACATCGTCAACAGTGAAGACTTTGTCAACAAGATTGCAGAACTTGAAGTACCCCCTGGACAGAAACTCGTTTCATACGATGTTTCCTCACTGTTTACCAGCATTCCGATCAATGAAGCCATTCCAGTTGTCAGAGCCAAACTGGAAAGTGACCAGAGCTTACCGGATAGATGCCCGTTAGATATCGCCCAATTATCTGTTCTACTAGAGATGTGCCTCTCGAGCACATACTTCACATTCCAGGGTGAATTCTACAAACAAAAGAAAGGAGCCGCCATGGGGTCTCCGATTTCCCCGGTAGTGGCCAATCTCTACATGGAACAGTTTGAGAGCAGAGCTCTGGACACCGCCCCCACCCCTCCAACTATGTGGTATCGATATGTGGATGACACGATGGCCAAGATTCACGAAAACGCCATCGATTCCTTCTCAGAACATCTAAACTCCATTGACCAACATATCCAGTTCACTTCGGAACAGGAAAAGGATGGCAGGATTCCTTTCCTTGATACCTGTGTGAGTATTAACGAAGATGGTTCTACCAAGATCTCCGTGTACCGCAAACCTACGCACACGGACCAGTACCTAAACTTCCAATCAAACCATCATCTACAACACAAAAGAGCTGTGGTTAACACCCTGATGTTGAGAGCTCAGACCTTGGTTACGGAAAACGATGACAGAACTAGAGAAACACAGCACGTCAAGCAAGCTCTAAAAATGAATAACTATCCAGAATGGATGCTAACAATACCACATCCAAAATCTACAACAGAAGATACCGAAGAGCCTCAAAATGAGAAGAAAATCTATGCATCAACGCCATACATCAAAGGAATCTCGGAACGCCTGCAAAGAGCGTTCAAGTCACACGAGGTTACACTTATTCATAAGCCCGTCAATTCTCTAAGATCACAATTGGTACGTGTCAAGGACACAACTGTCAATCTCAAGAAATGCGGTACTGTGTACCAGATCCATTGTGAGAAGTGTAACAAGGAGTACGTCGGCGAAACGGCCCGCTCTCTGGAAATCAGAGTGAAAGAACACCAATCAAGAAGTTCATCAGCTATTTACGAGCATTGTCGCATGGAGGGCCACTCGGTGGACCCAAATAAGACAAAAGTACTATCAACCGAAGTTAACACCTTCAAACGCAGGATAAAAGAAGCTATTCAAATTAAACTTACGAAACCGACGTTAAACAGAGACAATGGTTACGAATTAGCAGCTATCTATGACACAATTCTAACCCCCAAGAGGCGTTGAAACCCCTTTTTAAAATTCATCCTTTTAACATTCATATCATTGACTGATGAAGTCCGGTTGAAAAAACGGACGAAATATCTCACAAGTTTTAACTTTTTAGCTCCGAGTTTGTAAAACTTTTTAACTTTCATTATTTTTCCGGAGCAGGAAACAAATGTTTTTGATTGTAAGAATAATTAAGGATGAACGCGCGAACCAAAAAATAAACTATTTAAACCACGAGAGGAGGCTAATTATTATGAAAGGGTTAAATTAAGATGTTTGACGTGGGAATTTAAAGAAGGCTATCATCGACTCGGATGGCATTGTATAGATATATAATTATATATAATTTAAAAGAAATTTTTACTATCAGTAGTTTTCATGGGAGAACTAGTAAGATTCCATAAATATGTGTATTTTGAAGTTAGAGAGTAATTTTCTTTTGTTCTTGTCTTTTCTTTTCGCTTGCAATCGACGACACAAACCACAAATACTTTTGCTACGTTTCTATGACATTTTAAATAAGTCCTCAGGTTTCCTAAATTTTATTAATTTCTGTATAAAACTACATCTTGCTTCCTTCGTTAACGATTTTATTACAATCGTAGGATATACAATTTTAGTGAAGAATTTTAATTATCCTAATAAAATTATCACTTATTTATTTATTTATTTATTTATCTATTTATCTATTATTATTAATGTTATTATTATTATTATTATTATTATTATTATTAATGTTATTATTATTATATAATAATAATGATTTAATTTATCTCACATAATCAGTAAATATACACATTAAAAAACAAAATTAAGGAGTCAAAAAACAAGTGTAGGCTTATACAATTTTGATGAATAAAATGCCTATATCCTATTATAATTTGTAATAATAATTTCTATTATAATTTTTTCCCTTTTTTGCTGAAAACATTAAAAATCTCGATAAATTCAAAATCTAAATATCTGCTAAATCTAAAAGTCGAATGGCAAAACTTAAAACTCTATATACGACTCGGCTAAGCAACACTAAACAATGTCAATGGCTCCTTCGGCAGCTGCAATTTCAATATCGCAGTTGTTATAGTCAAACGCAGTACGGCGCTTCACCCGCGATCCTCGAAGGCAAACCAGGGCCGACCTAAGAAGCGCAAAGGATGTCCTTGCTTGAATCCAGGAAATTGTTTGCGAGTAATGTTCTCCTTTCTTGGCGGCTATCAGCTCAGCCATTCGACTATGGTATTTTATGCATTCCTTCCCCATCCCTCGAGTAGTTGTAAATACAAGTGGCGTGAACGAACCATGCTCAACATCTAGCACTCTCCTCGAGTACAACCGCTTCTTGTCGTTTTCATTGATGCGATAGAACTGCTGTGGCTCCTGGTCCCTGCAAGAATCTGCATTAGGGTGGCAAACCCTCACATCAAAGAATTTCGAGCTCTGGGGATCCCAGAAGCCAAGCGCTCGAATGTCCGGTCGTGCGTCTTGTGCTCCATTGGACCCTCTACTGAGCTGTTCTTCAGTGATGTCTTAGAGAATCGCTACACAGCGTACTCAAAAGATCGGCCTCGAGGTCTCTCAACTCGTTATGACGTTGGATTACAAAGCCCCCTCGTTTGCAAATCATTGCGTGGTCCACTGTGAAGTTTTCCCCACACGCACATATTGATGGAATGTCATCCGATGCTGTTAACGTAACTTAACAGCATCGCGAAACTCTCTCTTAGTGAGGTTAAAACCCTGTTCTTGAAGGGGAAGAACTGTGAGCCATACAGAGGAGCCTTTTTCTTGCGCTAGTTCTAGAGCCCGCTTGGTCTTCCGTGGAGCAATTTGTTTTAGGTTCTCTGCGATCTCTGAAAGTTCTTCAACGTTTCCACATTTGACAGCCTGACGCCCAGACTTGATGAGGGACTCGTCGGGTTGTTGATACGTTTGAGGCACGATATGTTCGACGAGAGGGGATGTCACCTGAATAGATGAGGCATGTTCGCGTGCCGCTTCGTGACGTGGGTTGCTCAAGCCAAGGCCGCCTAAGCGGACTGGTAGTGCTAGAACATCTCTATCCAATTGGCTACACTTTCGCTCTACGATTGCTGGTATAAGGACCTAGGAAAAAGCGTCTTCAAGTGGCTCTAAAAGATTTTGGATATTAGGGAGAGTTCTTAGGAAGTGCGTCCAACGATGTTTTAAACCGAACGTGTGTAGGCGGCATGGCTGGCATGCGAATGAGCCCGTGCAAATTGAGCAAGCTGAGCAACTTCATTAACCCAGCAAGTTACTTTCTCATTGACATAGTCCTGCAAATAATCTCTTGAGCCTATCACAAGCCCCTCTGCCCCTTTACTGTCAAGTTGATGACTGTATCTTTAAAAACCTCTCTGACAAGTGCCTCCTTTTCTGGCTTTGCGATCTGATCCAGCACTTTTTAGCGTTTGGAAAGTAACCGATGTCTGGTCCGAGTGTATTAAGACCATCCCACGGACGACTTATTGAATCGACCATCAACCGTTTCGTCCGTTCACAAGATCAAGCCGAACCACAGCACCAATTCCCACTAGATCAACCCATTAGAATTGTCTTGCCATTCAAAGATCAGAGGTCGGCCGACGCTGTACGAAAAGATCTCAGCGAACTCAGCAAGAAAATTGGAAGTGATTTGCGCCCAGTGTTTACTAGTAGAAAGATCATTGATGACATCAAAGGTGTGGAGGTCAAACCTCCCCTAATTAACCAACATTGCGTTGTTTACAAATTTTCATGTGATCTGTGTGATACAGATTATGTCGGATACACATCCCGACACCTCTTTCAACGCATCGCCGAACATAAACATTCTGCTATTGCTATTGGTAAACACTTGCAAGAAGAACACAGCGCTGCAACCGACTAATCTACAAGACCAGTTTACAGTCCTAAAGAAATGCCGCACAAAGTTTGACTGTTTAATCTACGAGATGCTGTTCATCAGGAACATAAAACCAAAACTTAACACGCAATCGGATTCTGTTCGCGCCAAACTTTTTACATAACATTTGAATACTTAAATACCTTTCTCAATTCCTTACATATTTTCACACTACTACTACTATATATACAATCAATTCTATCATGTAATTCGAACTCGATAATGATGACATGGAGTCATCGAAACGTCGTTCTATTTATTTTATATCGCTCGTGTTTATCCTAAAGTGTTTTACGAAAGCTTTTATCATCAGATATTTTTTTAAAAAAGATTATTATTATTATTGTTATCGTTATCGTTATCGTTATCGTTATCGTTATCGTTATCATTGATTAAATACCTCAGCCGTAACGCATGCCCGAAATTACATGTTCAGCTGCAAGGGATATGCCGCGATGCCAAGTTTTCAACCTGTAATCTTACAAAAGTGAAACCAATTTCTTTTAATTGCCATACTGAATTGATTTACGTTAATGATAACTCTTAGACCATAATTTCCATTTTCTCTTTGATTCGAAAGCGTTGAAAGATTTAACTAGAAGTGGGCCTTAGTATGAAAATGTTCTAAATCTGTCGTGTGCATGTAGAAGAAACAATTTTGAAATTCGGTTTCTTTTGAGAATCACATCGATCCATCGGGAACGAATGAGACAATTCCATATTCGGGTATCGTTTGACGTCAGTGACTTGAATTAGTTCTTGATTCCAGAAAAACCCTATCATGTAATTGTCTACGGTTAAATGTGCCAACCTCAAGGTGTTGATTGTTCAAGAGGCGTTAAATTTTCATCCCAGAGCAGCGAAGTATAAAAATAATAATTAATTACCAAGGTTTTAAACTTCCATCAGCACCGACGGAGATCTTGTAGTATATACTAGTAGAATGAGTCTTGTTGCCTAAAAATATCAGTTGAGTTTAACTTTATGCATTATATTGTCAGATATTTTCCTAGCCATTCAAGCACTCATTAAGACCTTGCTTGTCTACGTTTTCGGCACACTAAAGTGTCTATTAACAAAGAGATCCTTTTAATATGCAAAATGTGCATTGGCGATTAATTTTTCTCCCTTTTAACCCTTAGTTCCCTCCGACACACTATTGCCAGTGTTATTTTTTCAGGTTATTTTTTTTTTAAACATCCGTTGCTCCACCTAAATTCTAACTAAAAGTCACTGAACTTTGCTGACTGCTCTGCCTAATTTTTTGACTCAGATCAGAATTCAGTGGAAATTTCCAGTAAGTAAACGGTGAAAAGCAATTTAGTAAATAGAACGTAATTGTAAACGTCAAAAATAAATTAAAAAGCTTCGTGCGGAATTGAACAGCTGCCAACGCAAACTGACAATTCTTAGCATCTGTAAAATTAGACCTGTCAAGACTACAGCTCAAAATACGTGCCTTGGGCATGTTACATATACAGTGTTATTTTATTTGCTCCGGCAATATCGCTTAAGCGCAGACGAAAGGATTCGGCAGGGATATATTGTCTCGAAAGTGATTCTTATTGTCATTTAAATTAGAGTGTAATTTAACAGAAATCCATTCAATGGGAAAAGCGAGACAGAATTGAAAAAGAAGTTCGCATTAATTTTACAGTAGATCTTCAGCGTTCAAACGATCAAGGTTACTCACGCACGTATTGGCCGCTACCTTTGCTCTTTTCCAGATCGGTGGCTGTGGATAAATCTTGCACAGGAAAGTATCTCTTGAGAAAGGTAAAACACTAAAATTAAATTTTCCTTGAGAAATTACTTAGATTAAATTGAGTGGTTAGGTTGTCTCTTTTTAATTTGCAGGGGAACTTATGCCTGTTATCATCGGGTTACTTAATGTTTTCATAAACAGGGAAAATTTACTGGCGGAAGAATTCTACACACACTTGTAGAAAGCGATTAAATCCACGATTGACTCCCAGATTTTAAAGATTAGATATTTCAATGCTTTATTGTCACTAAAGCAGATGAAGCTCATAAAGATTATGTTCTCTTAAGTGCAACAAAAGAAACGCAAAACTAAAAGGCAAATATTTCAGAAAATCGACGGCATAAATATTGAAGGTCAGTAACTTAGTGTCCATTAGGGTGAACACTAGAAGTTGTTATTAGAACAAAGTATGGCGCGTTATCGAAGGTGCAAGATAGATTTGGCGGGGGAACGATGAGAAAAATCTTAATCGTGGGATGAGAGATAAAACTACTCCGACGGGAGGGACATTTATTCATTTTGATCCAAAGAATGTTTAAAATTGACTGCGGGTTGCGGGATGAAAAACAGAAAGTGATACGGCGTTACTGACATAGCAACTCAAACGAGGGGGAATCAGGATAATCATTCTGAATGGTGCGACGGGATTAAGAAATGACAGGATGCGAGATTTGGAAGCCTTCGTTATCTTCCATTGCGCGCTTATTGATGGAAACAAAGACATTTATTTTCCAAAAGTTACTCGTCTGTATTCAAACACCATGCAGGTCTTCTCTAGCTTAGGTCCTGGTATATAGTTAGCCTGTTTTTAATGAGCCAGTTGAATAAACTAAGCTGCATTTATTTTACATAAACTCTAAGAAAGAGTCCAGTTTAATTTGCTGCATTTCTTCATTGTTTTCTTTCATATCAATAGCACAAGGTCTTCACTTAGATATCACGTACGTAGCCTTCCTCCTTGAGAATATAGTTTTTACCGGTTGATCAAAGAAAAATGCTTTGTGAGGTCTGTCAATCAAAGGAAACGAGCATCAAATATGTAATATGAGGTGTTTATCGGTTCCGTTCTAAGATCTGTAAGGTAACTATTCGTTTTCTCTGTCTCAGACCAAAATGGGAAACCCAAATTAAATAAGCTGTCAGCGTCTTGAAAAAATTGAACATAGCAACCGCTTTTTTTGCTCCGGTAGTACAGTTTCTTAACAGGTTTTTTTTTTTCATTCTCGCTGCTTAGTAAAGAACAGTTACTAGAAGCTATCTTGCTTGTTTTTTCCTTAAAAAAACAATACTTATCCACGACATTTTGAATCAAAATTTTATTAAGTCTAAAAAAACTTTTCAAATTTCAGAGCCTGTCGGCAACTGTTGCCTGAGTAATCAACAGTTATTTTACTTTACGCCGTCAGTGGTAAAGAATACTGTAGTAAGGTCAACGTGAAACAGTTGATGGCGCCTGCTTCTGGTCATATAACGTATACTGCACTACACAAATTTACAGATTTCCGTAGTGCGCGGTCCTGACTGCTAAATTTTGCTAAATTTTCGCGTCGCCGGATCACTCTTTGACTACGATGTAAAAAAACCTATGAGACCTACCTTAGTAAATCGAATGTAAAGCCCGCAAGCATTCTGATTTGTTTTAATAAATATTTCTCCAAAACTGATTACTAATTCAAAGCTGATTACGTTTCGAGAATACACGAAGTGATCAAGACGTAAATTATAAGGAAATATAATTATAAGGAAATGTAACTGATTCTTATTCTGTAAAAAATGGATGTTGACCAGATACGAGGATTTCGTCATGGAATGGGGCTGAGGTACATACAATTGTTTTAACAGCTGGAAGCTAAAAATGGCCAAGGGCATATTCCCACGTGACAATTTAAAATGCAAAGTTCTTTGACACGTCGAAAATTCGGAAATGTGAGATAGCATACATTTCCGAATTTTGGACATTTAAAAGGTCCTTTTGCAGTCGTTTAATAGTTTTTGTGTTTTTTAAGTTTTTACGTTTCAATTTACATTTGCTTCGAAGATACAATTGACGAATGCTGGGTGGCCAATTTTGGGTGACTAAGTTTGTTCTGCCTTAATATGGTAAGTAAAGAGGACATTTCCACTGAGCCGTAAGGTTGGAGTTCTTACACCGTCCAAAATTCGCATTTTATATTCATTGCTCGGTTTCTTCGTCCAGGTGAAGCAAGCTGAACAACCAAGACGTTTTAAGACTGCCATAGCGAGCCTTTAGTTTCTTATGTTCCTAGCTTTTGTTCAGAGGGAATTATTTGGTTGCGGATAAGTCATTTCATCTCAGTTGAGGTCCCTATGTCTATTTCCAGGTTATTTACTGGTGTGATAAATCGCTCTGCAGCCACTAAAAAAGCATATGTCATTGATCTTTCAAACGCACACATGGTGGGTATGTTCGTTTTCTTTTAACTCGCTCTTTAGTGAAACGTAAATTTCCATGTAAAACGCTCTCCAAAATCGTTCTCTTTAACAATCAGATTATGGATAGGGCAGTGATGGGACTGAGTCTCATTGTTTTTCAAAGTCAACTTTTCAGTGTGTTTTTCGATACCTGTGGCTTAGATGAAGGCAGAATTAGCGTAAATTGAGTGGTTGAAGAAAAATATTTGTGAGAGTACTGATGGCGAGTCATTTTTGTAATAAATTGACCTCTTTGCGCGTACCGACCCTAGAAAACATTTCGTTAAATTAAATCTTTTTGAAGCACGATCAATGCGATTTCCCTAACGACTCGCCTCTTTCAGGTAAATGTTGACCATACTCTCCATCGTCATTAACTTAGATGTTATAATCCGGAGCCATCTCTGATTACAGTTGATTAAAGGAACAGTTGGTACTGCCAATGAGCGTTTTGATGCAATTTCAGTGGTGCACCCACTTTACAGTCAACAAAAGCCCATATCATCAGACGGACGATATTGTTATCAAAGTTCCGTGGAACGTGATAAACCGGAGGTCGAGCAAACAGGAAGAGATCAAAAAAGCAAAAATAACCTTTACCTCACACCTTTACCGCACACAAAGGATGTTTCCAATGTTGGTTTAGCTGTGGAAACACCAGTGTTTTCATCTTTCATCCATTTGCAAAGTGAAATTATTGTTATGTTACTTTAAGGGAGATCAATTTCAGTGTCTGCTCAACAAACAAGACATTGTTGTTCATATAAGTTCTTTAATTGTTATTACATGCACCCTTAGAGATAATGGATGCTGTACAAAACAACTCTACTGTGAGTAATATCATTGACAGCCACAACTTGCCTCACACAAATTGCCACATTAGTTGTTGAAGTTTAGCGTCAGTCTAATGGACTTACATCTGAAAATAAAAGATAATATATAAATGCTGTCGGGCGGGGAAGGAAATTAGAGTATAAGGATTTTCTACAAACGCTGAACTTTGTCACATACAAGAATATAGAATAACATCGAGCAAAAGTAATTTAAGGAAAGGTCTTTAAGACAACTATTATTGGAAGACGCTGGCAGTGAGAAGGGACGAACATACGCTTTCTGCGCCGGGAAACTTTGATAGCCTTCCAGCTGAACGGAGCCGACAAATATTCAAAAGAAATGAAGGTTGGAAACTTTGAAAGCCTTCCAACTGTAATGAGCTGACAAATATTCTAGCGAAATTGCCGTCGGAAAGTAAATTTTCATGTACGTGACGACATTTTTGGCTTGCTGTAACACTGCTTTTTCGTTTAGTCCATTATTTATATCTCGTTAAAACAGGATACTTTCTTAACAACGTGGGACTATAGTTTGGATTATCGAAGCTAATTTAGACTCAACTTTTCGGCGTAATGAGAACCGACAGTGCTATTTATTTAGCCGAGAAATTTTATGAAAGTAACACTACACTGCAACTGGTGTGTCTCCTTCTCATCCGTACAACTGATGGTGACATTTTCAACCTTTTTCAAAAAAACCTCTAGCACTGCAAAATGAAACACCACGGCAAAATTTTGTAGTCAGGGACAGTTATTTTAAGCAACAAATGAACAAATGTTTTAAAAGGCGGTATATATCCAATACAGTGCATTGAAAATAACCTGAATCCAAAGCGGTTGTTTTGCAGACGGTGTCGACTTAGCAAATTGAAACATAAAAGCCTTACGGTTTTCTTAACAGCACTTTTCAAGGTGTCGCATTAGTTTGCTGAAGAGATAGGTAAACGACAATAAAAACAAATCGTTTGGGAGAAATGGCCACAAATGTGACGAGTTCAATTGAAACTAAGGTTAGAAGCAGAGATTAAACTAAATCTCTTCAGGAAAGATGGGATTAAAACTTTCGCCAACAGTTAAAGCTAAAATAAAATACTACTGTTGACAGTCTGCGGGTAGATGACCTGGGAGGTGAGGGAAAAAAGAACAAATACTTCTTACTCTGAATAACTGAAAAGTTCTTTTTGCGATGATGGCAATGGTAGACTGTGGCGTGTGCACGAGATAACCAGCCTTATGCTTCACTGAGATACCCATTTTTCATTTGTCAGGAGCCCTCCACTGTTGCCTGATTAGAACACAACCGGCAAACTAATAAGACAGAGGAAATGCCTCGCTATAAAATAACCGAGTTAAGCTCTTGGTTTTGGGCGTTATGTTTGTTTTTTAAGAAAGCCAATATTTATTTCAGCGTCAAGTCAACCCACCACTGCATCTACGCAACTTCTTTTTCCAGGTAGATACTCGTTAATTAACAAATTTCGCATTAAGGAAACTCGGTATACAGTCGAATACTCGGTAGAAATGAAACTGAAATAGTTCGAAATAACGGGGAATTCGAAATAACCCTTACCGAGTTCGAATTTGTGGGGTCCAATTGTAACTTACTTGTAACGCACCAAGGTGTTGTTGTTGCGGTAACAAAAAAAAAGCGTAAGACGTGCTAAGAGAGTAATACATCAGTAAACACCTACAAAATTTCAGTGACGGAGGACGAGTTGAAAAAAAATTGGCGTGTAATTTAATCACTGTATTATTCGATACTTTTGTTTCCTTAAAAGTTTGACAAATTAGTAGGATTGTTAAGAAAGAGTCGTATAAGTTTTTTTTTTTTTCAGTTTTTTTTTAGGTTTTCACTTGCCTCGGTATTTTAAAAAAATACCATCTCGGTAAGGCGGGCTACATTTTCCCTCAAAAGTCATTAACATGTGAGAGAATTTGGAAAAACTATAGCTTTAAAATGAAGTATACGTATATTACGTTTTGTGACGAGAACGACATTTATAATTGAACTAATCGTACATTTTTGTTTTCCTGCTTAGATCGACCTGTCACTTGGATAAAAATTCAACATGACAAACGTTTCATTTTTGTTGAACTTGAGTGCAGTGCCACCCACCTTAACAAAGGATGAAGCGATCGACGAGTTACCGCATACTGTCATTTTGTGTACTGTACTGGGTGTGGCCAGTGTTCTGGGAACTTTTGGAAATTCCTTGGTTCTCCTTTCCATAATGAAGTTCGACAACTTGAGGGCAATTCCGGACTTGTTTATTTTCAGTCTGTCTTTGTCTGACTTACTGGTAACAGCGATTTACCAGCCTTTTAAAACTTACAGATTTGCAAATTGGCAACAAGTCTCAACAAACGTGGACCTCTTGGCGACATCAAGTTTTCTCGGACATTTCTCATTAATTGCCTCCATCACAAATATGTTTGGTGTGACGGTGGAGCGCCTGATTTCCATTCGGTTTCCCTTAAAATACAATCTCGTTGTGACGAGGGTACGTGCAGTGGTTACTATGATCTGCTTTTGGATCTTTTCAATTGCATATGGAGCAGTTTGGTCCAGAAAACTTGTTTCCATAAAATACCTGGCCATTTATTTCGCTCTGGTCTTGACTGGAACAGTGTCAATATACCTCTATATATTTGTTGTCGCGAAAAGGCTCGAGGACTCAGTGTTTCACGCCCAGAACGAGTCAACGAATGTCGGTGAAAGACCTACTACACACCGAGAAAGAAAAGCAGCAAAAACTATCGCAATCATTCTGGGAGTGGCTGTTGTTTGTTGGCTCCCGATTTTGGTTGTTCCAAACGTTCTTCCCAGTGATCTGGATTACACCACTTTCTTAAGCGTTTTCTATCCACTTCATGTTTTGTCAGTTTGCAATTCCTCAATCAATCCTTACATATATTGCGCAAGGAGTCGTAGGTATTCCGTTGCGTTTGTTAAACTGCTTGGACTAAACAGGTTTTGTAAGGTACAAGCGACTGTTGGCATTTCTCCTGTTTATTCGGTGCGTAATCCTGCAATGAGTGAAGTTGACGCTCCCAAGCGATTCCCACCAAGTGAAATCAACGACGTCATTCTTTGATACATAGAATTGACTATCCCTTACAAAGATGTACAACTAGCAGTTTCAAACGCGATCATAATTTTTGGAACTGAAGGGTCTCTCTGGAATTGTCAAGCACTTTATCATGAGCCTCTGGCTCGGGTGATCGCGCAAGCACTCCCTGTGTTTGACTTTAAATTGGCATTTACATTTTTTTACATTTTACCGCTTGCATAAGGGTACTTTCAATAGTTAGGTATACACAGTTCTGTTCGACTGAATCCTCTAACTAAGAATGAAATAAGCCAGCTCAGTAAGCCCATAGTTCTCTGTAGCGTTACTGGGAAGTAACAAGACGGATCCCAGATGGCTACGCTGATGTAACACTCGATTTTCGGAAAAACCTTCCTCCTTTGTAACCATATTCCTCTCCTGACTGGAAGAATAGGATTGATTTCGGGGTAGGATTTGCCAGACACCTTAAACACTTGTTCCTTCACTGATACCTATTAACCCAGAATCAAATTTCAATTATAGAAATATGATTCTAACTTAAGGGTTTATATACTGAAGAAACACTAATGTCTTAGCATTATAAAGAAAGCTATTGAGCAGTACTGAGATGTGATGCTGTTTGCATATTCATTTTTGCATTATGCTTTTGATTTTCAACTTAGCACGCTCTTGGAAGCGCAGGACGTCAGTGTCATTATCACGATAAAGCAAATATGTAGATGTCTTAATCTTTTAATTCTGTATTGTACTTTATTTTAATATGTGTCCCCTTATTAGAGTGGGTGTCTCCCAGGCTAACACGGTTTGACACTTGAATAAAGTTTCCCAGAATATAAAAGAAATGGCGGAATCTAAGTTTTCGTGGTTCAAAAGAGAGGGAAATTGTTTCTACCAGATGTTCTGGTCTAACGGATAGCGTGTGCTGTTTTGCCTCACTAACTAAAATTACAGAAAGAACTGAAACGCAAAATGTTAGTGAAAGCCTTGCCTTGGAAGATCCAGTTACAGACACAGTATTTCAAAACGTTATTTAGCGTCTTGAATAAAAGCGTATACATATTTAAAATTATAATCTTTAATCATTACTCTTCAGTAACGCCTCTGGAGTCGAGGGTAAATTTGTTTTCTTCCTTAAATAAAAAAATAATAAATAACTTTATTTAAGTGTCGTATGTATAGAACATAAACTATTAAGAATCCCAACTGGCGGGAGGCTGACCAGTTGGCTATTTACACAACGCAGTCGAGGAGTTAAACTCGGGCAGTACCGAGAACAAATCCATATAGCAGCAGGGTGGAGGATTTGAACCTGGGACCTCCAGATTTCAAATCCAGCGCCCTAAACCACTCGGCCACGCTGCCTCCCTACGATTTTAGGGGATTTGAAGTAAATATCTATACCCTGAACAAGATCAAGATCTGAAAAATACGAAACATTCCTTACTGGCTAGTATACTGCACATTTTTGTTCTTTTTCGTCTTTTTTGTGGTTTTTGTATGTGGTAAAAGCTGTCATGACTTCTCTAGTTTTATTGTCATGCAGCATTAAAATAATCAGTGCTTATATAATGATTCAATTTTACATCTATTCCATTGCGGCTTCCCCCTTTTCACTGCGTCCGGAAATGCCCAAAGGACAGCCGGCCCTTTCAGTGAACCTGGGGGGTGGGTACTTCCTTATATGGGCTATTTAGGTAATGTGCGGCCCCAAAGGGTAGGGTCTTACAGCCGTTTTGGTCATAAACAGGGTATCTATTTTGGTCATTTTGTTGCCAAATAGGGTATAGTTTTAGCACTCTATTGTTGAATTGGGTATACTTCGTAGAAGAAGCTACTTTTTCATCATAACATGGTTAGTACTAACTATGGTCATAATCAATAAGACCATCAACAAAAGCCTTTCATAACTTATGTTTAAGGCAACTGTGCCAGACGCAACGGTCATAAATAGGATATCTCGGCTAGGTCATAAACAGAGTAGCAAAAATCGTTACTGGATCGACTTTGGAATGCAGATTTATGGCTCATAATCTTAAAACACATTACACTTTAAGAGTATTTCCTCAAAATAAAATATCCTGAAATCAAAAGATTGTTAGACCATCGCCGAAAGCAAAGATTGTCCCTGGCGCTTCATGCAAGGAAATGAAAAGAGGGCGGCTGGCGTTACTGAACCTTATTTCCAGAGTTAATCCACCAAGAACATTTCTAGAATAAGACAAAGCCAAAACGTCTAGCGTGTCTAATCGTCGCCATTACTGCTTTTCTAACTTCCCTGATCCTCCAACAATAAATGATCGGGTTAAGCGATGAACTGAGATAAACCAGAGTTCCAGTGATCCCCTCTGCGATCATAGTTGACTTGCTGTCACCATGCGTAGCTGTCACAATTGTCAGGGAAGTGTATGGAAGATAAAATAGTGTCACCGCAATGTACACCCACAGTGAATTAGACACTGTCTTCTTATACCTCAGCATGTGCCCCCCAGCTAGAAAGTTAAGTTGATCTGGTTCAGACTGCTGCAAAACCTGAGCTTGTCGATAGCGTAGAGAGCAATATATTTTCGTGTAACAAAACGATGATACCACAATACATAGTAGTATGTTTATTACAACAGTAATCGTGAAAATACGTGCCGACCAAAAGTACAACATACTGTGTAAAGCCAAAACTAACCATGAGATAATGATAATCCCACGAACTCGTACCAGTGTTACAGTATGTCTGTATGCTAACCCCAACAGCAGAGCGAGACGTCTGTCCATGCTTATTGCAGTCAGCGTGTTAAGAGAAATACCACGTAGTATTGCACTACAGATAAGAACTGCACCTTTAGCTATTACACCGTTTTCTCCGGCTACTGAGACTGATACGAAGATGACAAAACAAGGCTGCGAAACAAGGCCAACACAAAGATCAGTCGAAGCCAAAGAACGAAACAATAGCTTCGATGGTGGACGGAGATGACAAACCTGAAGTGAAACTAAGATCAGTGCGTTCCCTAGAGTAGCCGTGATGCACAAGGCGATGTTTACAGAAATGAGAGAATAGAAAATCCAGGTGGCTCGAAAATCTTGTATAACCTCAGCGTGCAAAGCGCATGAGGGATCCGTGTCTATGCTAATATTATTTTCCATTGAGACTATGAAAGAAAGTTTGTGTTTCTTAGTAGAAGTACCTCCTGTTCCCTATTACATTTGTGAACTTTGACATGATAGGCGCAGAAACATACGAACTCTGTTAAGTGTACAGGAGTCGAATATAAGATGGTTCATCTGACGGAGTTATAATGGCTGTAATTTCTTTTGTAGATTATTGAAATGGACATCAAATTACCGGCGAAAGGAAGATAAATATATATTATCTAGATGGAACAATCATTTCCGTAAATAAATTATAGTCTCTTTCGTAATGGCTATGTCAAAATTTCTTAAACGACGTGTATAATGTAGTGGGTCTCGCTCTTCTTTGGATGAGAAAATAATGCTGAAGTAGAATATATAAACAATAAACAACACAAGAGGGAGGTGTTTCTTTCGCTTGCGCGGCGACTGCTGTTTTCGTGTCCAGCATTTATGGGTTAAGTTCATAATCTAATCATTTATCATTATTAAATGATATCAGGTCTGTATAGGTGTGTATGTATGTATACGTAATTGGCCACTCCCCATCGGGGCTTTTCAGGACCAATGCAAACAAACATTAAGAAATTAATATTCAAACAAACATAACTAGGTTAAGAATCCCAACTGGCGGGAGGCAGACCAGTTGGCTATTTACAAGCGTAGCCGAGAAGTTGAACACGGGGCTTTCGAGAACAACATCAGCTAGCGGTCAGAACGGGATTTGAACCCGCGACCTACGGATTTCAAATCCGGCGCTCTAACCACTCGGCCACGCTGCCTCCCTCAAAGGAGGTCGATTGTACACCCCCTTTTAGTACCGAGGAAGTTACGGTTCTCCCTAGAAATTACCGCGACTAATCCATTTTCACCGTCACCTCTGGTTGAATTATGAGCGCACTCGGCAAAACTTTACCCATCAGTCGTGAATAAACCATCCAAAAAACGGTTGTGTTCTTCTTTAACCTAAAAAGACAAACGGTTGTGCTGTAGCTTTTTGCTTGTTGCGACGTTTCTGAGCTATTTCATGCCCGGAGCAGTCCGATATAAAAAGGTCGGGATTTCTCCTCGGAAATTTTGAAAAATAAACCACCTAAGAGAGTACTAAGATCCTGTTTTGTGGGCGTGGCTTGAAATGTTTTTCACCCCTAATGAGTACCAATTCTAAAAGGTACGACCAGCACACTCGGGTTTTTCACAAGAGAGTCCACCCCACCCACCCCCTCCCCCCGCCCGGGGGGATTTAATGGCTATTTAGCTACCTCCTTTATGTTCCAAAAGAACAATGGCACTTAACACTGAAAAACCCATTAACCGATCCAGAAACTTCCCTGGAAACCGACAATACAATATGAGGTAAGTGTTTTGGATTTTTATTCAATAGTCGCTCATATTTTTAGGCTTTATGCCATACATATACTTATATTTCGACAGTTAAGTTATGTAGCACTGCTCATATTTCGACGGCTTGGGTTACCTTGCCGTTAATGGCTAATACTTAATCCGCTTAAGCAAAAGGGAAAATGAAATTACATTATGATTAAACATAAATCATTCAGTGGCTGCCTGATATATTTAATAAGTATAAAGAACTCCAATCGTCTTACAAAAGTGAGCAAAATTAATATTGCAAGTGGAAAAATTATTATTCATTTTCAGGAAGACCTATTTTATGAATGACTTCGCACTTTAAATTTTGTAATTCTATAACAATGCTAAAGTAGGATTTAATCAGCAAAAAATCTCTTGTTTTTGACTGATTGATAAATGGATGTCTTTTGTCATTGCTATGATAATACGTAGTTTAAGGGCAGCGTGTCATCAATTAGCAACGTTTTCAAACAGAAAGGTAACATATTTTGAAATCAAAGATGCAGAAAGTAACTGAGGGATAAAAGTGTGGTACATCATAAATTTGGAAAGTTGCGTCCGACTGTTACTGACTTTCTCTTGTAAAGAGTTATTTTCTTCACGTTAAAGACTTCTATTGTCAGTCGTGTTAGCGTTCAAATGATACGAGCACCTGTCATGTGGCTAATTGAGAGTTTTTATCAATGTTAATTCGTCCGTGTTTCGGAGTTATATTGTCCGCAAACCGGAATCTGAGATTGAGTATTCTCAAGATAGACCACGAATGTTATTGTAAAATTATATAAAATATTTTACCGATGCGAGCTTACTAGACTAAGGACGATCAATATAAGGCCAGGGCAATGGACCCAGAGTGGACCCAAGTCGATTTAGTGCCCCAGTCTAACGCAATTTAGGGCGCGTTCGTTTGGGATATTCCGGAATAAGAATATATTCCGGAATATATTTCGGAATATATTTCGGAATATATTCCGGCATGAAAATTCAGGTATTCCGGAATGAGAAAAGCTCCCAAACCAATTCCAATTATTCTTATTCTGGATTGATCCCAAACGAACACGCCCTTAATACAGCTCACACAATGTTATCCACAGTTCACTTTTTTTTAATCTTTAACATTTACATTTTATATCCGTCTTTTACTTCTAATATTGTCATATCATGTGGTTTTCTTCCAAATCTAATCATACAATGATTGCTTAATGTTGGACTTAACTGTATTAATCGCATCTATTGATTAAGTAGGAGCTTTTCAAGTAAGCTTGTATACTTTTCTGTGAAAGTCTGCTTGCTGAAGCCAGAAAAGTAGTATTACTAACATTATATCGAATAGGAGACACCCATTTGCACTGACCTAGCTTTCAATTCAAAATTATATATTGATGTGCAGCTGTGAGACTAGTTTCCTCCTTGACCTGGTCAGCTAGTCGCTACAAGCCGAGATTCAAATCAAATATTCACTTAGCAAATAGACCTAGATACCAGGATACTATTAGTAGCTATGAACACATTACTATTTAACGTGTATTGTTTTCGATATGATGTCATCAAGTCTTGTTCTTTAATTTTACGTTATTTTAGTAATAATTACATATCATTTTCTTTTTTTTACTTCCTAATACGTTTTGCTTTTACTTTACCTTTTCCGTTCTTCATTATATGACTGAGAAAATTACTCCCGATTGTGATTGGCTGGGAACAGGTCAGTTTATCGTTAAATCTTAATTAACGAGTGCGCACTAGCAATTCTCTCAGTCAAATAAGTAATGGTAAAAGGATTGAGTAGAGTCCAAGTCGGTCTGTAATCATACGAGCGATAACAAATTCGGACGAATGCGAAGCAGGAGTCCGATTTATTTATCACAAGTGAGTTTACAGACCGAGTTGGACAACACAAAGACCAATAACCAAGTATCTTGGTCGTGAATCTAGGGATGGCAAACTCTAACACGCTTAAATTTTAAGGTGAGCAGTGCATATGAAATAGCTCGCATATTTTTGTGGGGCGTACTCTATGTTTCACCTTATACACAAGGATGGCTATGTCTTGTAGTCTTCTATTCTGTAGCGTCATTAGGTTAGTCTTGTACAACAGAGTTCGGTAGCTCGATTGCTTATCCAGGAAAACTGCGCGTGATGCTCTTTCCTGAATACGTTCGAGCTTTCTTTAGTTCTAAATTTTACTAGCTTTAATGTTATCAGGTTCATAATTACTTTATTATTAAGTGTCCCCAATTAGTAGAGGGATATTTCCCATCGGCTATAGCTAGATGATACCTTTGAAACGTTAATAGAGTCATTGATTGATTGAAACAATCATAAAAATTACAACTTTCCAGAAGAGAATAGCCAAGTTATGAACGAATTAAAGGGAAAACTGACATTCAAAGACTGACAAAAGAGGCGTAATTTTTTTAAAGTCGTTGAAGGTTGTGATTGGTTGATCCAAACTACAACTCTGAATGTGATTGGTTCAGATTTAAACTACAACTTGGAATGTGAACTCCTGGTGCTCCCTGAGTAAACAAATTGCATGTTTTTACATTTACATACTTACACTTACATATTTACATGTTTACATATTTACATGTGTACATATTTACATATTAACATATTTAAATACATACAAAAGCTCAAATGTAATATTTTAAATATTCAAATGTCATATTTTTGATATTCAAATGTAATATTTTAATATTCAAATGTAATAGTTTTAATAATAAATACTTTAAATGTGTTTGTTCATATAGTTTTACTTTCACAAGTTTAATGTATGGAGCATTGCTCTCAAAGTGTTTCTTAAATGCGTAGCCAACGACTATATCATATTCTCAACCGCTTACTGCAATGATTGGTTCTGCACGTATCAGATATGTCCAGGATTGAACGCTAATGAAATTTAAATTCCTTATGATAGCATCACACTGAAAGAGTCCTCATTGGTTAAAAGTCACTAATACACACACAACATTAATTCTGTCAAATATGAGGTAATATGAAAATGTCAAATAACCCTGCCAAATGTGAAGTAGTAATTAAACAGTACTTGCCTTCAATCCTGGACATAAGTGGCATGTTAGGTTAAAGGGCAACGTCAATGATTTCACCTTGAGCTTGGGGAGCTTGAATCTCAGCAGGAGCAGCTCGTGCACCGATAGCCACCGCTTTGCGAGGTGGACAAGCAGGGATAACTGACGCTTGCACCCTGAAAATCCTTTGTAGTCCAAGCAGTTTAACGAACGCAGCGAAATACCTACGACTTCTGGCACAATATATGTAAGGGTTGATGGAAGAGTTACACACTGACAAAGTTTGTAGTGAGTAGAAACACTTCCAACATCTTTTGCTAATACATGTAGAGTACGTTTTGGAAAAAACGGCTGAAAAAATCAAAAATGGCAGCCAGCAACCAACAGCGACTCCCAGGATGATCACAATAGTTTTTGCTGCTTTTCGTTTCCGCTTATTATTAGACACTTCATGGTCAAGTGAAGCATTTTGTATTTGAATCACGGAGTTCTCAACTTTTCTCGCGATAAGAAAAATATAAAGGTAAATTGACACTGTTCCAAAGAGGACCATAGCAACGTATGTGGAAAGAAGTTCAAGGGAAAGAAGTTGGGTGGATACTAATATTACAAGTGTGAACGAGAAGATCCAGATGAAGACAAGAGTGATTACCGCACGCCTCCTTGTCACCACCAGATCGTATTTCATGGGAAAACGAATGGAAATCAGACGTTCAACAGTCACACCAAACATGTTTGTGATTGAGGCAATGAGTGAAAAGAATCCGAGGAAACGTGACATTGCAAAAAGTTCCGCTTGCGTGGATACTTGATCCAAATTTGCAAGCTTGTAGTTTTTCAAAGGATGATAAATTGCTGTTACAAGGAAGTCAGACATAGACAGACTGAATATAAACAAGTCAGAAATTTCCTTTAAGGTGTCAAACTTCATTATGGATGAGAGAACTAAGCAGTTTCCAAGGGTTCCAATAACACTGGCCACACCCAGTATAGTGCATAAAATGACAACAGTGGTCTGTTGAAGAATTTCTCCGTCTGTCGATACAGTCGGCCCGTTTGTACGACATTGTGTGGTGAAGTTCAGCATAGACGACGAGTTTTCCATCTTCAATTTGCGTACCTGTCCACGAAACAAATCGATTTTATGAGGAGAATACTTCACCATTTTAAAAACTGTAGCACTACTTACTAACCTTAATGCGGTAAATTCATTGCTCAACTTATCAAAAGATGACACATGAAGTCAAAACCTGGAGATTGGTAAGTCCGTACAATTCAAGAGCTCGCGTTTTGTAAAACTCAAAACTGGATCTGCAAATGGAGCCCGAAGGCAAATGGAGTATGTAACGAAGGTTTCAATCTAACAGCTTCGACGTATCAAGTTTTCCTAACAGCTGAACAGGTTGAATGGAAAACGACAAAAAAAATGGGAGTGAAAAACGTATTGATAGCTAAACGGAATCTTCAGAGATAGACCAATTTGTACTTTAAAAACTGATATGGAAACTGTAAATTACCGAGTGAAATCCAAGAAACTTGTATTCCGTGGCCGAGGTCAGAACTGTCGTGTACTGAGCTCAGTGTCTAGATTACTCAATGGACTACACTGATTCTAAAGCGTTTAATACATTACTTTTAAGATTGGTTCTGTCGGAACGATTAAAGTTCATAATTATCATTTTAAATTGTTAAATGATGTCTTAAATACGGATTATTTTTAAAACACTCGCTATGAGGCATCAGAAACATGCCTTAATTCTGACATGATGACGCACTGAATCCAGCACTCGAGCCATTTGAGGTTACTTAACATGGTCCGTCATATAAAACAGAGACGAAGCTGAAATTAGAAACAATTAAAAACTCAAACTAACTGACATAAATTTCGACATTATTTAAGTAACGTTGATATTAACTTGGCCAAGAATACCCTGATTCTATTATTAGTATAGAATTTGCATCAGGCTTCCGTGGAATCGTTTTAAAATCTAGTTCACTGTTCGATTTGATAAAACTTTGTCCGGCTTTCTGTTTACTTTCTTTAGTCTGACTGATGCCCACGACACGTTAAAATTTTGCATGAGGATAAAATCGATTTAAAGCGGTCGTTTCTAAGAAGTTTTATTTGATGGAGCAATATCCTAATGTAGGGCTGCATTAAAACAGTCGGTGTGGTCTGTTAATCGACCATCAAGGGAGACCGATACGATTTCCACATTATAGACCAGGTTAAGTAGAGATGGGCAAGCATTTTATTCGACGACAAATGGTTTTTTTTATGGTTTTCAAGCTGTAAATAATTAATATGGAAGCGTGTGAATGTCGGCTTGAGCCGATCGGCGAAAGTGCTTTTAATTGATTGCGCCGCAAACATTTAAAGGTGTCTTTGAGTACATGCGCAATACTTTATTACCTCACTGACCAAAAGTGACCAGTAATCCGTTAGAAAATAAATAATTGCAAAAAATTTAAAAGCGCAGTTGACTTCATTCATATATCCAGCTATCGAATGCCAAATCTTTTAGCATAAAGCACCAAGCAGATAAGAACATCACATTACCCGGCTTACTTTGAGTGATGGTTTTCGGAAACTGCGTGCAAGGTGACTCCAAACAGTCTCCAGCACATTACAGACTTAAACTTGGACTTTCCTAACACCTCTGTAAAATTAATGTTTGTGAGTATAAAATTAAAATTGAATTTGAATTTAATTTGAAACTTTGATGGGTCATGTAGGCACTGTTTATCAGTTCTCGCCACTGTCATGGTATCAAAACAATGCCGCCCAATCATATTGTGAACACGTTGCTATGATTTTCGTGGCCAAATGGGTTACCATAGCAATAGTGTGACATGCTAAAATACCCTTAATTTTAGCTTTATGCATGTGATTGCATTTCAATAACGGCAACATGAAACCCATTAATAAGGTTCAACTTTTGGAAAAATCAAAAAAAAAAATTCTGGGGTTCAGAGCCAACATAAATTTCGAAAAATTTAAACTTTACCTTTGATTGGGCAGTTTTTTTGATACCTTGATTTTAAAATCAATTGATTAAGAGTGGTTATAATGACCCATTATAATCTACGTCTTGAAAAGAGCTGCAAACTATTTTGAGCCACCTTAATTAATAAAACGGTTTTTAATATTTCTTATAAATTCGACTAAGTAAAGCCAACAGCAAAATAGGATAGGATTTCATGGCTATTTTTATTATTTGGTAAGATAACTCATGATTGTAGCTCTCATAAGATTAACTTACAAAACGACCCCATAATTTAAACACGCTTCATCCTGAAATTGTACACCTCATTTGACATTTCGCGTTGTGAAACAAAAAGCCTCGATCACGAGCTCCTCATTGTGAATGAAACCATGGGAAGAATACTGAATTTAATAATATTGAAGACACCTTCCAGCCCAATCCAGATCGATATAACAATTATTCCATGAGCCCGCGTTGGATATGAAGTGATAAAATAATTATAATCACTTCATATCCAACAAGGGCGAATGGAATAATTGTTTTAGTAAATTCTCAAACCGGGTTTTGCCGCCGATTTTTATTTCCACAATTTAACAAAGCGAAAAATTTTAAACTTGGCGCACTATTTTCCATATGACGTAAAACTCCGAGTATTGGCTCATAGTCGGAGTTTTTTAGCCGATCAAAAAGCTAGAAATGCAATAGTCGGAGCTGAGAATTTACTAAAATTAGGTAGTCCATCATGTTGACAGGCATCTTTGCTTAAATGTTTAATTTACTCTAGCAGTGGAGTATAATCGATTTAGCCGACAAAAACAGTGCGAACACGGGTGTCAGTCTGTGGGCAGCATATTGATCAGCCTGACTGAGAAAAATTTCTTCAACGCAGCTATACTGAAAGTGTTTTTCATGGAACTGTTCTTGTTGCTTATGTGCCGGTGGAAGACTATGCAAGTGCGAGAGCATTCGAAAACATGAAGATCATCACTGATTAACTGAGAAGTACGCTGCACCGGTTTATCCCCAGTTTCAACGGATCTCTTCCAGATTTTTTTTTTTTTTTGCAGTGTTTGAAATAATGGGCTTTAAAACAGTAAGTCGTTACAGGCAAAAGTATGTTTGATATTCCAAAGCATGGTTTAGAAATATTCGCAACTCGTTTTGGAAAATAAAGTCGGATTGTCGCAGCTTTCCTTTCTCTCGTCTTCTCTATCGGCAGTGCTCATTTTCTGCTTAATTCATTTCATTGAGCTCTTAGCGATTTGGACTTTGGCAAAGAGGTCGTTACAGAGAACAAAAAGACGTTATCTATTTAAGATCGTCGTTTGCAGTTTAAAACCAGACATCTTGAAAGCATGACAATTTAAAACCAGACATTATCTTGAAAGCATGACAATTAAGGATTTTATGGGTGGATTGTTTAGTTCATATTTTCAACCTTTATATCTGGAAGTAATAAAATCGCCATGGGGAAAACATCAGACAGTTTGACTTGTTCGTTAGTGATGTTTACAGAAAATCCTATCCGTCCTGCAGCTGTTTCAAAAACGATTTTCCATCCACTTGAAGTATTTACAAATCTGTGACGCGAAACGATTGGGCTAATGGAAAGTTTAATTACAGTCATTCTAAGTTCAAATTCGATTCAAATTTCTTCAGATTTCCCCGTGACGACGGCACGTCATTTCATAACCTAATCACTAATATGAATTGAGTAGCTTTAACGGTTTCACTTCAACAAAGGAAAATGCTTTTATTGTTTTTAGCCAAAGGGAATTATTGTTCTTATTTGCCTTTGTAGATTGATCCCCGATTTATCTCAACCAACAATATATTAGATATCACATGCATTTTACGCAGTTTAAACAAACTTTAAGCAATTTATTTACTCGGAAATAAATTTATCATGCAAATTACAGATATGATATTTTAGTATGGCACTTTCTTCCGTCAATTTTAATTTTAATCCGGCTGATAATCAATTTAAAATAGGATGACGGGCGGTTTTCATCTTACGTGTACAAGAACCAGGATAAACTCAGCCTCCCTTTCCTCGACTCGACAGCGTTGTTATTAGTTTTAATTTTTTTTAGTCTCAACAAGGAGGTCACCACCTCGCAAACGGTGCATTGGGCAATTCTTTGACAACATCAAAATGGACAATTCAAGCTTTGGAACACTGCAACCATCTTCGTGTGCCACGAGCTCTGAGACCCTGCATGATCTAAGACCAATATGGGTTATCTATATTGCCATTTCTATCAATATCACTTTATGTATTACTGCTGCATTTGGAAACATTTTGATCTTAGTTGCTCTTAAGGAGGACTGTCGCCGGCTTCATTCACCATCGAAGCTGTTATTTCGTTCTCTAGCATCGACTGATCTCGCCGTCGGCCTCATTTCACACCCATGTTTTGTTGCGCTCCTCATTTTGATCGTCAGAAAACGCTTGAGTATATGTCAAATAAGTGAAGGTGTAGTTCAAGTGTCGAGTGCTATATTGTGTGGGATTTCCATTTTCACACTGACTGCAATGAGTGCGGACAGACTTCTCGCTCTGCTGTCGGGCCTGAGATACAGACAAATCGTAACTCTCGCGCGAGTGCGTGGAATTACCGTCACCTCGTGGTTGGTGTTCCCTTCTCTCGCCATGTTGTACTTTTGGAACATACATATCTTCATGATAACCCTCTGCGTCAATGTACTGCTATGTCTTGCAGCATCAACGTGTTGTTACATGAAAATCTATTTTACTCTGCGTTATCGGCAGACTCGGGTATCTCAACGGTCTAGACCAGGACGAATGAACAACTCCACTACGGCTAACTTGGCTGCTTATAACAAGACGGTGTCTAATTCGCTGTGGATTTATTTTACATTGATTGCGTCTTATCTTCCTTTCGCTATAGTGCAGATTGTAAGAACTGCGTACGGCGATAGCCCATCAATTGTTATCGCAGAAGCAAGCACTACTTCGCTGGTTTATTTGAATTCTTCCTTGAACCCAGTTATTTACTTTTGGAGGATAAGAGAAGTGAGACAAGCGGTTAAAACGACGTTAAGGCGTTTTTTCTCTTTTTGCTTTTAGCTACTCAGTGAAAGAGAACCAACGACACCCTCCGCAGTCCACTCATACTCCCGGTTCAGAGTGAGGGGGCACCACTGATACCCCTGATTAGTTTTCAATAAACTCATTAATGATTCATAAGCCTTTTTCATCTCCAGGAACTTATTAGTCTTGAAGAAGCATGTAGATACAAGTTACGCTCTGATTGTGATGGTCTGCTACTAAACCCTGTGAAATAGAGATCGATCTTTTGCTGCTCCTCAACCATAGTTTATACAAGAGACTGGTTATGAAGCCCGGCGAACACCAAAGGAGCAAACAAAGATGCCAAGATATATGTTGGAAGGTCCGCGACCCTGCACAATCGGCGAAAATGTTTAGATAAAGCATGTACCTGAATAAACAGCTCTAAGATCAAGGAAATTACATTGACACGTCCATTTAATTAGTTACAGTTATTTACTTTTGGAGGATAAGAGAAGTGAGACAAGCAGTAATCAAAGGGCTCTTAGAGCCAGCTCATTCATGTAATGACTAATGTGCATTCTGCTGTTTGGTTATGAAATATTGGTACAGTTGAACCCGTATGAAACAGCAGGAATGAAGTTCAAATAGATATCATTAGTATATACCACACAAGTGAATAGTACTTTTTGCGCGCGCTGATTGGCTAGCTTGGAGGTGATTAGCCAAGTACTATTTACCTCGGAGCAGCCGAAGAAAACAAAATGGCTTTTGTCGGTACATTGTCACAAGTAAAGTTACCCTTTTGGCCGCTAGTTATTCAGCTTGTGTGGTATATACTAAAACAATATTATTCACCTCAGTGTCGGT
>JAHPZR010036862.1:62500-65658 GCA_019787425.1 Platygyra sinensis
ATCAAGGTTAACCACAGAAATATTTATTCTCGCATTTTGACTAGGGTGTGTGCTGTTGCCATGGCAACAGGGCTGGTTAAAAACAAGGCTTAAATAATGTTTTTGTTTATTTAAAAAAATCCAGTCGTTAGATTGTTTTTCATATTTTGCACACTAAGAATTGACATTAAATCCCTTCTATCAACACGGTTCTAATAAAATTTTGACATGGCATTTCGTAATTCGCCGTTAATCGTTTTCTGTATTTTTAAAAATTCCCTATGTCAAAATTTCAGATTTTTTTGATAGATCATTCACGTGGTCTCTGATCTATTTTCTGCCAATTTCTTGAAATTCTAACGACTGGATCGTTAGAAATTGGCATGTTTCTGCTAAAGCAATCGGTCTCAATTTTTCGAGCAACTGCGCATGCGTGCATTTAACTGGGTTCTTTCGGTAACAAACAAAAGCTGAAAATTGCTGGGTTCTTTGCATCGTTACCTTTTCTAACATATCTTTGCAATAAAAGACTACAGCCATCAATACACTGCGTTCAATTATAGAGAAAAATAACACAGATAGTGGCGGTGTTGAGTAAATTAAACCGCTCTACTGACGGTATGTTTGTTCTTTGAAACCCTTGTGCACGTGCTAAATATTGCATCAGCAAAAGCACGCGCGAAAACTGTGTTCGGCCACCTTAAGGCAACGGCTAACAAAAAAATGTTCAACGGTGAATGTCGTCTAAAAAGACACGAGTTACGGAAAGTATCAAATCAAAAACATCGTGATCCCTTTAACTCTGAGTTACGGGAGAATTTCACAAAACCTTGACTGATTACAAAAAGCTTCTTGACTGAAAGAGGAGAGCATTTCAGACTCAAAAATCTCTAAAACTCGACGAACTAGGATAAATCCCAACAACGCATCGTTTTGGAATTGTTTAAAGTCAATGGAAAATGTCCCCGCCCCTATCTCGGAGGAAACGTGGCTCAACCACTTTCAATCTTTACACTCTAAAGACCCGAGAACTTCCATACAACAACAAGAAATCTATAATGAGTTGCAATCATTGGAAAAAGAAAAAGACCAGCTTAACTATTTAGATCATACGATAACTGAACAAGAAATACGCCAAGCAGGGAAGAAATTAAAAAATGAGAAATCCCCATTCGTTGACAAAATTAGAAACGAAATGATCAAAGCGAGCCTTGAATCGCTTATGCCTGTCATATCAAACTTTTTAATCTTATTCTGCAATCTGGGAAAATGCCAGATATTTGGTAGACTGCGAGCAGTCTCTCTTTTGCTCGAAAATCCGTAGGGAAACACGGAAGGAAGAACTCGAGACAACATCTGCGTGCCAGCGTAATATGCGAAGCCGCGAGCCGTACGTAGCGCGGGCGTCGGAAGACGAGCGAAAAGAGAGACTGCACTGGTTTCATACACTGACGATTTGAACGCCCGGCACTCTGTTGACGGAGTATTTTGATTGGTTGCCCTCTGATTGATGACAGGTATTTGTCATCGATATTGCTTTGATGAGCTTCGGTGGGCGCGAAATTGTAGTAAACAAAGGAATACAACAACCTCGTCCCCAGGGCCTTCTCCTCGACGATTTTCAAAATGGCGGATCGTCGGGAGAAGACCCTGGGCAACGCTGAACTAACACCCTTGTTGATTGGCCCATTCATACAAACACGCTGATTGGTTTAAATACATCCTAAAGAAATATGGCGGACGTAGCGAGTGTTTATACGAATGAGAAAGCTTTTAGGAGGTTGAAATGCAGTTCAGTTCAAGCGATGTCGAATCAGACTGCCATTAACGATTCGAAAGGTGAATCTTTTCCGTTAGATTTTAATTTAAAAGATGTAACCTATACCATAGAAGTAGAAATAAGCCCGGGAAAATATACATAACAATGTAAACCTAAGCTTTTGTTGAAGTACAAATCTGCCGGCAGCTAGAGAGCTGCAGCTCGTGACATGTGGCCTTATGCGCTTGTTTTGTTGTTCTATATTCATGTGTGATTAGTTTTTCTACGTACGGAAACAAAGAAGAGTTTGAAGCGTTCGTTATGGTCGAATTTCAAAATAATCTAAAAAGGAGCTTTTGCTCGTTACTGACCTTTGTTCTTTTATACGGAAAATCGCTTCTATTTTCTTGGACACGTATTCCTTAAATATAGGCCTTCTGCCTGTATTAGGTTTAGGCTTATTTCAAATCTTATTTCAAATGCACTCTTTTTTCTAATAATAATATTGTTTCTCTGGCCGAGACTGAATTGAATATTTTATTTTTCTGCCGAGTTTAGGTTGAAAATATTCTTGTGAATATTCTTAGATTATAGCATATGACATTTCTGTTGTAAAATGTCTTTGCTGTCTGGATGGTGTTAAAGTCATTTTAGAGCCAGCCTGCAGGCATTAAATACATCTTATTAGACGTTTTGTTGTGTAGTATCGCTGAGTATTTTTACGAGTTGTGCCGTATTCTGGCACTGAAAGGGGTCAATAAAACATGTATGAAAGCTGCTGTATATATTTTTGGTGTATTCCACAAGCCAAGGCAATCTCAAAAAATAAGGTTTATAGGTGATAACATAGAAAAGATAAATAAAAATTACATATTCCAAAGTAGTATTCTTTGATCTAGACAGTGATAACTATATAATGTATTATGTTGTAAACGTTTGTATTATTCAAGCATTCCCAACCTTGTCTTCAATCAATGTTGGCATAATAAAGCCATGTTGTAAGAATTTGCACTGTGTATGGCTACTTGTATTGATAAGCTTCATACTACTTATTTGAAACCTTTCATATTCTTCAAGCTGTTTACAGATTACTAGATGGGGCCTAGGGTAGTAGTTAGAAAGGTTTTTCTAGCACTAAAAAAAAAGTACTGTTTCCAAATTAGATTGTTTCTTTGGTCGCGACAGTGAATAAAATTATTAGCCAGCAACATGCCACAACAAATTGCAACAAGCAATTTTTTCTAACCCACACAATATAAAAATGTGTGTTTGAGGAACATTAAACAATAATTATTATGTCTGCCACAGAACTATTGTTCACTGATCAGTGGCATGCAATACACTAGCAGATCTAGAGGAGGGGTCCAGGTGAAAAGAATGTAGAAGTAAGAAAAGCAGGTAGAGCAAGCAAAACAAAACT
>JAHPZR010036865.1:0-23325 GCA_019787425.1 Platygyra sinensis
TTTATTACACAGAACCTTACGAAGGCAGATATTTCAGCAGAAATCGAAGGTAATGTCGTGTAACGTTTGGACATTTCTGTCAGTGCTTTATTTCTTTATCGACTTCTAAATGCGGCGTTTCCATTTTCTTTTTTCAAATAGAGCAAAGATTCAGAACGTCAATTACAGCTTCAGAATGCGAGAGGTTTGACAAAAGCTGGGTTTCAGACGCCAGCCGCCGGAAATGGGCGTGGGTTTTGAAAGTCTTTGAGGAATGGAGGAAGCAGAGAAATGAAGCGGTTTTGAAACAAGATTACAGTGGCGAGCCGGTAATTCAATTGTTAAACGCAAACGGTACTGTTGACAATGTTGTAAGCGATCAGTTTTTGTGCATTTTATACATTGAATTTCCTAAAACAGGCTGCAATATTTTTAATAATTGTAGCCTGCACACTGCAATATTAAAAATATTGCAGCCTGTACACTGCAATATTTTCCATATTGCAGCATGCTTATTTAACGCGTTTTAATTATGTTACCCCTGAGAATTTCTCTGCTAACAAAAAGGACCGCCCACGTTTTCCTCAGACAGTTGTTTTGTCATCTTAAAGACTACAATCGTTGATTTAATGCAGAGAGAGAACAATAGAATTTCATGGGGATTTTAACCTCAGAAAAGTCCCGTGTAGAACAAGATTTGTTCCATCCATTTTACATGTAATTTGTGACAGGTTCTGGAAGTTTCAGAAAAACTATTATTTTAATAGTTTTTCTGAAACTTCCAGAACCTGTCACAAATTACATGTAAAATGGATGGAACAAATCTTGTTCTACACGGGACTTTTCTGAGGTTAAAATGTCTTTAAAACTCGACGTTTCGTGCAGTCTTACTGATCTCCTTTAGGCACCGTAGTTCCATCCATTACCGTACCCAAATTCGGGTTCCTTCTGTGAGTACCAGAGCACAGATTACGTAAGCTTACGTAAAACAAAAAAAATAAAGACAGGAAAAAAAACAACTCCAAATTAAGACTAATCCCAAGTTACCAAGAATACAAAGCTTTCTGGTACCTGCAGAAAGACCCCAAATTCGCAATTGGCCAATCAGAAGCCAAGTCTACTCTCCTGACATTCTACGATATCAAGTCATTGACCTGATATCCCACGTCATGGTCACTTTCAAGTTAAGTAATGTTACCGTACGATTAACTACAAAGAGGTTTTGCCAATAAACGAACAACTCGTAATTTAAGATTTAGCTGGTGTTTTGCGGTCGAAAAAAGGCGCAAAAAACGTTGTCGCAAAAACTAACACATAAGCTAAGTAACAGTGTTCGTTTCCTCGTGATATACTGTAATTTTCGCTCGTTTTCAAATCATTTGAAAACGAGCGAAAATTATAGTATATCACGAGGAAACGAACATTAACTTAGCTTATGCATGGGCAGTAACAGTTTTGCAGAGAAAGGATTTCCACAAATTTTGCTACCACGATTTGTCGCTTTGCTCGCTGTATAACGCTTAAAGTAAACTTGAATTACTTTTCATTCATCTCTTTTTGCCCCGTTTGTCAGCCTTTGTTGACTCGTATTATTCTCCTTTCGGGTCACTCGGTATAACACCTGGCAGATTTTATTACCGCAACGCTAAATTTTAGGCTGAATAATTTGGGTACGTATTTTTTTGCTTCGCTTCCGCGACATATCAGGCTCGACAAATCAGCCACGACATATCAGGCTCGTCTCGCCATGGGTATTTTGGCTCGACTGCGCCTCGCCAAAATACGAACCATGGCTCGACCATACTCGCCTTATATACCGCCGAAGTGATGCAAAAAGGTACGATTAGGTATAAGTATAGTTCCAGTTACAAAACCCGCCATATTGAGCTGAAAAAAGACGGTGCCTAAAGATCAGTAATCTTATCAAAAAGTCGGTTTTTAAAACCATTTTAATCTCAGAAAAGTCCCGTGTAGAACAAGATTTACTTTATTCTTTTCTAATTGAGGTTAAAATTGATCAAATTGATAAAAAGCTCAACGCTTTAATAACACTGGTTTCAAAATAAATTTACCTTTCCTTTCTTTGGCGTAACTTTTCTAGTGGTTGCAGAGGTCTTATAAACGGTAACACTTTCCATAAGGGCGAAAAAAGTAAACGCAAAAGACACAATCAAGAACAGGTCAGCGGCTTTTACGTAGCTGACATGCGGCATGGCCTCGTTGATGTTTCCGACCAGGAACAGCTGAGTAAGGAGAGAGGTGATGCCGACGGTTCCCCGGTCTCCGACGTTACTACTGTCCATCCAGAAAGCCATCCATGATACCACTGTGCACAGAGTACAAGGGAAGTAGATCCGTATGACGTAATATCCAACTCTTCTGTTTGCCGCGAACTTGACTGTAAGCATGTCATAGCAGCCTGACAAGAAACCATGGTAACCGTCAATCAAGATTATTCAAGGAGCTAGGTCATGGTTGCGCATCTTGAAAACAAATTAGCCTTAATGTTTCAGCCCATTTTTCAGCTATCAGTAAATATCTTTCTGTCTATCTGTTAAAAACGTGGCCTTGCTGGCTGTTAAATTTGTGACCCATTCTCAAGCCTCGAGATTTCACTCTGAAAACGCATCAAATATCTCCCGTCCACACTACTACGGAGGAATTTATAAACGCAGCAGTGAGCGGTGATATTGGATTGGTGTTTTGGTCAGGGGAGATCAAATGATAATCGTGACTCTCTTGCGTGACTACATCAGTTTTTCAAAAAGCTCTGTTTCGTGACGGATTAGTGTGGACGGTACTTCCAACAGTAAATTAAAGTTTCTTTTCAAATTTATTTGGCCCCGGTTGTTCGAACGCCGATTAAAATAAGCCAAGGTTAGCGGTTATTCCACGATTAAATTACTTATTCCCGGAATAACTAATCGAGAGATAAAATGGTGTTCCTGAAAACAGATTTAATCTTCGATTAACTATCCTAACTGGAGCTGGTCTCTTTCTTCTTTGCTGCTCCTTTATTTTAATAAAATTAACTCTAAATAGTTACTAGAGGTTAACTCGAAAACCTTACGGTTCCTTTAACCTCTAGGCTGCAATTACCTAAACTACTTTTTCTAATTATCCTCTTTAATCAGGGGAAATTGGAAGCATATTAGATCGCTGCTAATTGACACAACAAACTTATCTTTGTCGTTCGAATGTTAGCTATAAGTTGAATACTCAGGTCAAACTAGATAGGATATTAACTTCTTTTTAATATTGCCTGGACTGTCGACCCTCGACCCTCGACCCTCGACAAAAACCTACACTCAAGAAAGATGTATTAAAGAACATACTTATTATCAGTTAAGTTCTCTAAAAGTGGTTTTCTTGGTGTGAGATTCCGTGCAAAATTTGAAGTTGTGCTACAAAAACAATTTCTGTAAGTCGTTGTGAGTCGACACTCGAAATCAGAATTTTCTACCGTAAATTGAGTGGCCTTTAGCGAGGATATTCGTCAAGTGTACTCCACAGAAATTCTGTCAAATACAGCAACGATCAGAGAGGTAAACTCGACTGAAATTGATTCAGTTTTACTTAAAATTGTACAGAGAGAGACACACAATTACGCGCCATTACAGCGCCGAGCTGCAAACAGCCAAACAAACTCTCACAACTTCAAATTACTCACGGTGAAGAATTCTACTAGTATACTAATGCAAATGCTGTAATCTGATTGGCTGAGCCATTGCACACTATCAGCCATTAGTGTGCAATGGCTGGAATTCGTCTACAAAATGGCGACGTTTTTTTGTTTTGCTAAAGTTTTGGAGGAAAATTTTAATGTAAATGGTTAATTGAAATCCTGAGAAGACTAAACGAAAGACATTTACGGTTTCTTGACTTAAACAAAGTTGACATTATCGAAAAAAAAATGATGCGCGCGTGTACACACTTCAATGTTAATTGACAATTCAATCCGGGAGTTTTTTTTTAAGGCGCAAAAGTTTAATAATACGTCGAGAAATAATTGGAAACCGTTATTTGAAGTAAACTTTAGAAAGAATTCTACTAAAACAATTAGATTATTCGCTCGTGATAGTTGATTCGGCCTTCGGCCTCATCAACTATCACCTCGATCATAGAAATCGAGAGCGAATAATCTAATTGTTAATTAGAAATAAACTTGCGTTGATTAATCGTCGATGGAAGTGTAAAAGAGGCGAAAGATTGACGATAACCGCGAAATCATTCAGGAAAATAGATCAACTCGATGGATTACTCCCGCTGATAGTGGTCCGTATGAGAAAATTCCGCCCGCTCCAGGAACTAATCAGATTGCAGGATTTGTTGAATTCCGCCCTCTCTCGAGTCGAAAAAAAAGATAGTCGCCTTTATTAAGCCAGAAAAGCCTTTAATTCCACTACTGATCTTTCCTTTTACATTACAGCGGCTAGTGAGCGACGATTTCTACCTCACAGAGCGGAAACGTTGAAATTTTTTGCTTCGTCCTTCATCGTGTAAAAAATTTTGCGGATCGCCGAACAGCGGTCTGTCCGTGATGTGAAAACTCGAAATAGCGCGGGAAAACTGGACGCGGAATGGAATAGTAAAATCCAATTCAGAAAAGTCGTCAGGTACCCTGAACTGCTTTTCTTTCCTCATCGGGCCAGGCATTAAGCAAAATAAACAAACTGTTAGTCCGCCATTTTGATTTGTTTGTCCGCTTTTTCATCCGATTAGCGAGTTAATCCACCTCGCTAGGCGTGTTAAATTTAACCCTTAGTTTAATCCTTGGATAGTGCTAATCGAGCTTCGAGGAACATAATTCAATCGAAGGATAATTTTATTCCGTGGATTAGGGCGATTTAATCGTGGGTTAAGCGCTATTCGGCTTTCGAACTGGAGGCCTAGCCTAGTGTGGACGGGTCCTTTGCTATGATTTTAATCTCAAACAAAACGCTATTATAAAAGAAAATAGTCGACGGCCGCAGGTATCATTTGAGTTAACCATAGCTCTTAGAGAAACTACCAAGATGAGTTTAAGTAGGCACTCTAGATTTGTTTTTTTTTTTGTCTTAATGCCAAAATCAAGAAGGGTCTTCCAATTTCAAAGTCGAACTATATAAAGCAATTTTCATACCAGTAAATACTTCTTTGACACTGTACTCTATGCTGTGATTGGTTATTACGAATTCAGACATCTCTTTGTTCAAAAGCTCAATGCTTGCTCCTCTGTAGTTCAGTTGCTTGGTATTCCTTGCATCTAATAAAAAAACGCCAAAAAAGTAAAATAAAGATTTTGTGTCTAGGTTGAATACCCACTTGTTAGTACCTTAACATAGTAACCACATTCCCCTCCCCAGAAATCGTAATTCGTCAATTATAAGCCCCAGAGCGGACCAACACTCAGGGTCTTAAAATAACTGAGGAGAACGAGCTGCCTTTGTAATTATATCTGCAAATGGTTAGACGTTCAGGTCTTCTCGGATAAGGACTATAAACCGTAGGCCCAGTCTCCTGCATCTTCGATGTTATGGTTAGCAGGGAATGTAAAAGAACCCACACGCTTATCGTAAAGAGTAGGGCATGAAGTTCCCGGTGTTGTGGTCTGGCCTTGGTTGTTATACTGTGAAATGCTCGGAGATATTAGCTCTTATTATTCAACAAATTGTAACACTATCCAAATATGGTCATGATGCTCTCGATATCTGTCATCCGTAGGTGACGGATATCCGGCGATATACGTAGCTTCGTACGTGGGAAGAAAAAGTGAAGTGAAAAAATGTTGACAGAAAGGTTTAAAAATGTTACGAGCTTGGAAATCAATTTTGTTATCAATTTGTTGAATAATAAAACAATTATCCTGCTCAATCTTGCGGAATATCGTCTGATTTTAGCCGACTCGGCCTACGGCCTCGTCGGCTAAGTATCAGACGATATTCCGCGCGATTTCGCAGGATAATTGTTAAATATAGAGCTACTCTACAATCCAAGGGTAAATAAAGTATTCACTTCACTTCACTTCACTTCACTATAAACGCCCCTCTTAAACTCACATCGGCATCCCTTATACTGGTAATCAGAAAGTGGTGGCCAAGTCATGTTTATTGTAAACTTTGAAGCGTACGTTTCCTACTGTGAGAAGAGACAGATATCAAAATTTCAAGCACACGGATCGTGTGCAAATAAACGAGAAACTGCAGTCATGATCAGCGACCAACATCCACTTCTGGACTGAAGGGAAATAAACTTCTATCTGCTTATAGTTTAAATAATACAAGATTCGAACAGATAGAGGGAAATAATACTTACAGCTCAAGATGTCTAATCTTAAAACTTGTTTGTCCATTGGATAAGCGCGGAAGTCCATCAAAGTTGTAGCTGTTATCGTAAACCTGGAAAAGGTAAATTCAGATCCGTGATGGGACTATCTTAGGGAGAATTCAAACACACTAACACTGATGGTACTTTGTGGTTGCTCCAGTATAAACACCACATGAAGGCTCATTTTGCAAAAAGTCAAACATGGATCGGCGATTTTAGGCTGGGGCCCGTTTCTCGAAGCTCTCGGTAATTACCGGGCCCGTTAAGCTGTTTTGTTTTCCATTTAGATGGAAATTTCAAAAGTTTTGAAAATTATACAGTAAAGTTGGGCGAGTTGGGCTCCCTCGTTGGGCGAGTTGGGCTCCCTCGTTAAATAATGATATTATTATTATTATTATTATTATTATTATTATTATTATTATTATTATTATTATTATTATTATTATTATTATTATTAACAATTAGATTATGAGCTCGAGATTTCTATGGGTTGATAGTTGATGAGGCCGAAGGCCGAATCAACTATCACCCATAGAAATCGAGAGCGAATAATCTAATTGTTTTAGTCAAAATCATACCAAACAAGTCGTGTCGGTGAAAAAAAAACCAATTTAATGTTCATTTGTTGCATATCATCCACGTCCACGTGATGAGGACGCCTGTATCACGCGCGCAGAATCTTATTGACAGCTTGCTTTGACAACCCATTCAGTAAAACGAGAACAGCGCCGTGATCGAACAGATGCAAAGCGAACGTTTAAATAAGCTTAAGTTCATGAAAAATATCTCGATCATCACCCAAAGTACACCAGACAGGCTGAAATTGTCCATCAATGACAGGGAAACTCCTAAAGGTCCTTTAACGGTAATTGTTTACGATGGACACCGTGCAATTGTGAAAAATGTATGGCTGTGGCTGAGCAAAGTTTTGGATTTGAACAACATGCTGATTCTGAGATTGGGTGGCTGAAACTGCGGGGTTGTCAACTGCATGTGGTCTGCGTCAAAACCACTGGTTGAAGGACTAGCTAAAGCGCTGGGAAGTGGACCGGATTCATCGTTTGAAGTATGGCTCTGGTCACTGACAAAATGGCTCAAAATATTGGACATGTTCTCTTTTTGCTGGAAAGATGCCCGCGCGTTGTATGATTCAATCGATTGATCTGATTAAGTTACCGCTTTAATGTGTCTTGCTTCCACATTGTGGTCAGACAAAACAGTCACTGCAGTAGCTCTTACACAGTGATTTGTAAGATGGGGCTCAATACAAGCTTTTTGGCTCATCTTCTTCATCATACTACTGAGCATGGACTGGCCGCCTTACAAAACCACATGTCGTCTTTACGAGGATCAAATTTGGCTGAAATGGCTCTGGGATGCTGGAAGAGATAGCTAAATTCTGGGTGTAAATGCCTTAGATAATTCTCCACAGTTTGGATTGGGCAGCGAGGGGAGCCTTTCACCTCAAACATTTTACCATCAGACTCATCTGCGTTGTCATGGAGCCCACCTTGATGGTTTTCGTGGACAGCACTGCACGGAGCTCGTAGTATCGTCTTCCCTCCGGAGTTTGTCGAAGGCACAGCATCTGTTTCTCAAGTTTTCTTTGACTTTCTCTGCCACGTTTGCCGAAGTACAGTGTCACGTAAAACCATGCCGTTCGTAGAAGCTGCGTAGGATTTGTTGTTGTTGCCTCGCCAAGCTGCTGGGATTCATACAATTTCTGGAGTTGCTCGCTTGTTATGGGAGCCTTGTGGACTACCGGACTAACTTGACCTCTTTTCACCATGTCTTTACAAACTGCATTTAGCGTTTCATTGGCCTTGTTGAACTCAGGGTCACCAACTATGGACCACGGCTTGTTGTGAGGATTTTGGCGGAGATAGCGGTCAATGGCCGCTCTGATAGCTTTCAGCGACGAAACCTTAAAACGATTGCCATCTTTTTGGCGAATGGACACGTAAAACATTTGCAGACAATTATTTAACTCTGTTTTTGACTGCTCTTCGATTGCACAGGTAAATTTGTTTTGGGTTTCAAACCATTCTGAAACGAAAAAGCCATTGAAGTTTAATGAGGAAATCAGGGAAATGTTTCTTGTTTTTGATTTATCGCATTGAAACTGACAAGTAAATATCATTAATTTGTATCAGTTCTAAGCTTCTTACCGTTAAAAATTTTCATTCCATACTTTGTTGCCTGCCTAGTCTTCTCAGGAACTGAATTTTCCAGTAAAAGTTCTAAATCTTCCTGCGAAACTTCGCAAAAGCGCGAAGACGTCGCCATTTTTGAAGAACACCTTCAACCACTGCACTCTAATAGCTGATAGTGTGCAGTAGCTAAGCCAATCAGATTACGGCATTTGCATTAGTATACTAGTAGATTTTTACTAATTATTATTATTATTATTATTATTATTATTGTTGTTGTTGTTGTTGTTATTATTTTTATTATCATTATAAGAAACAAAATGGACTTCATTCGAGGTCAGAACACTTCCTACTTCTCTTCAGACTTTGATTTCAAAATATGACTTCGGGCCTGTTAAGTTACCGGATCTTTCGAGAACCGGACCCTCGGAAATACTCTAGTGAAATATTCTTACATTAGATTAATATTAACATTTTGACTTGATAGGGTTAAAGTAATGTTGGCGTCAGACTGCAGGCAATGGAACTAACACATCACGCATCACTACTTCCGGAAATATTATAAGCATCCAGTGTTTTTTTGTTGTTGTTGCTCATTTTTCCGGGGGTGGAACTAGTCCTGCCGCTTAGAGAAAGGAAGAATTTTATACGGTTTAGTGAAAAACATATAACTGTTTTGTATTACAAATTTTCCACACAATAAACTGTGTCCTTTTCAAAATCTTAGCCTCGGGATTTTCAGAAATATTCTCAAAATTTCTAATGCAAAAGGAGTAAATACATTACTTTTATATTACTAGTTTAACCCATTGGACCCCTGGAACTTTTAGCCAAAAATTCGTATTATGGACATTTGGTGGTTTTGGGGCTGGATCTCGGCCAAATTAGCTTTAATCTGGTCGAAATTGCATTTGCAACACGACAGCTAGCCCTTCTTGCCCTAGAATCGCGTTTTGCGACATTTTGGCTGGGGCGTGCGCAGAAATCAAATTGGACAAGAGGTGACCAACGTCTTAGGCTTTTCGATTTTTGAATTTTTTTCCCCTTGTCTTTTCTCCTTTCTTTCCTTTTGCTGCAGTGATCGACCTTTTACTGGGCTTGCTTGTGGTTACAAAACCTCTAAGAGAGAGTCCATCGAGGCGGCTAATTTTTACCATGGAGCAGCTAGTTGTAGTGACGGGGAATTTTGCTCTGAGTTTTCAGTTCACTCACTTTTGTGCATTTTTGTGCATATCTCAGGTTCCATTCGGTCGATCATTATGATCTAGGCAACATTCGAAAGATCTTTTCCTCCTGCAGAAGTTGAGTATTAATGATGCCAATTTGGTAAAAGTAATGGCGTCAGAAGTGGAAGAAAGGCCAAAGCTCGTCACGGGCGGTTTCGGCGGCATAGGAGTCAATGGGTTAAACACTTTACCTTTGAGAACACCAAGATGAGGACACAAGTCTTTCATACCTCTGAGCAGAAAACTATCAAGCCGTCTCCATACAGAATACCGTACGTGTTTCTTGTTGTACATGGGTTCTCACTGCGTTTTCGAAGTAAGTGTCTGGCAACCAAATTTTATCGAGATTTTCGTGCTGCAAAATAAGGGCGTGGTCTCTATTGCCAAAGGCCAACCTGGACTCGTTCCATATCTGCCTCATGTAGATATCAACGTTAAATTCCTGCATAACAGATTCAAATTGATTCTTCAGCAAAATAGAACACAAAGACAACGGGTTAAAGTACGATAATTTGATGTCATGTTAAATCATTATTACGTTAAAAAAAATAGATTGTCCGATCCACGAGATATCAGTGTCATTATCCCAGAACAAACAAATAAACAAAAAAGCAGAAAAAAATTCAACTGGCCAAACATAAAGTTACAATGAAACTATAACAATTTTCCCTGGACATATTTAAACACAACCCTAACTGTTTTATTTTTTGTAACTTGAGAGCAATGTTAAGGTGACATTCACGGACGGGTTTTTGTTAGCGTTTATATTTAGTCATTTCCATCCGTTGAAATTTTTAACTGAGGTTTCCTGAACTATAGAGCCTGGTTAAGAAACACCATACCATGTTTTCAGCGTTAATGTTTCCAATGGACAAAAACCCAAGAGACAAGGAAATTGTAACTGCTTTTCCTGAAAGAAATATTTCAAAGCCTATTATTATTTGAAAGGGAAAATAAGACAAAAACAAACACACAAAGAAACAAACAAGGACGTAACTTAAGCAGGAGAGCAAGAGGGGAAGGTAGTAAAATAATCACAACGAAGTTGGACAGTAACGGAGAAGGTACGTACACAATTAAATATCAAAACGAAAACACGGTCCTTGAAGGGGCTAGATCACCAAATTTTAGGCAAGTCAAGCCCTTAGCAATTGGATTTGGGGTTAACTGAAATATCACAATAACGGCTTAAGATGTTAGCCATAAGAGACGCAAGAAAGCCAAAAACGGGCGTGCATGGGAACAATTTGAGAAGATTAATATATAGATTTAGGCCAGCCTAAAAGCGTAGCTCCTTGGCCGGGTTGTTCAGTGCCCAATTGAGCTAACCCAGGAAAAGGAACTTCCAAAAAGTACGTGACCTCGATGAGCTGTACACTTGAGCCCGCGATATGGTCATGTGATACTGGTCAGCAGATACCTTGTTTTGACAGGTGTCAATTGATCATAGCGGGGATCTCCAATATCAAAGAAGTACACGGTAAACCAAGGCTGCATGTCTCTGTCAACCTATTATTTGGAGTATGGCCGCCATGTTGCGCGACTCCACCACCACCGTCGTCGTCGTCGTGCGCACGCGCCCACGAAAAATACTGCTGCCATGATAACCATGAGAAAAATCAATTATGGTTTCTTTTCCTATATGGTTATGGGGCTCCGCTTGGCGCCCTTCGGGGCCGGAGCTCCGCAAAAACCTTTTCCTCTTCCCCTTTCATACCGAACTCGTCCTCAATAGAGACCCAGGCCGTCAACTCACTCGTGTGGTGTCTGACAACACGTCGCTGAGCGTCATAAGTGACATGCTCGCTCAACTTATATCGCATAACATGACTATTCGTCCAGAATAGTTCGAGAGACACAGTACTACATAACGCCTGGACTGAACACACCTATTCGTCACAGCTATGCTTGATATGATTGTGGCTAGATTCTACAATATTTAACACCTTAGAAGTAATTAGAGTACAGCACAAGACTATCCTCAATTGACGTGTGCTCACAAATATATGTGTGAGTAAGGTTGTGAATCCGGGACATGCCCGATACGATCAGAGACCGTGATTCACTCAGAGGCTCCGGCGGCCCGAAGGGCGCCAAGCGGAGCCCCATAACCATATAGGGAAAAAGAAACCCATAAATTGATTTTCTCATGGTTATCATGGGCAGCAGTATTTTTCGTGGGCGCGTGCGCACGACGACGACGACGGTGGTGGTGGAGTCGCGCAACATGGCGGCCATACTCCAAATAATAGGTTGACAGAGACATGCAGCCTTGGTTTACCGTGTACTTCTTTGATATTGGAGATCCCCGCTATGATCAATTGACACCTGTCAAAACAAGGTATCTGCTGACCAGTATCACATGACCATATCGCGGGCTCAAGTGTACAGCTCATCGAGGTCACGTACTTTTTGGAAGTTCCTTTTCCTGGGTTAGCTCAATTGGGCACTGAACAACCCGGCCAAGGAGCTACGCTTTTAGGCTGGCCTAAATCTATATATTTAATCTTCTCAAATTGTTCCCATGCACGCCCGTTTTTGGCTTTCTTGCGTCTCTTATGGCTAACATCTTAAGCCGTTATTGTGATATTTCAGTTAACCCCAAATCCAATTGCTAAGGGCTTGACTTGCCTAAAATTTGGTGATCTAGCCCCTTCAAGGACCGTGTTTTCGTTTTGATATTTAATTGTGTACGTACCTTCTCCGTTACTGTCCAACTTCGTTGTGATTATTTTACTACCTTCCCCTCTTGCTCTCCTGCTTAAGTTACGTCCTTGTTTTGTTTCTTTGTGTGTTTGTTTTTGTCTTATTTTCCCTTTCAAATAATAATAGGCTTTGAAATATTTCTTTCAGGAAAAGCAGTTACAATTTCCTTGTCTCTTGGGTTTTTGTCCATTGGAAACATTAACGCTGAAAACATGGTATGGTGTTTCTTAACCAGGCTCTATAGTTCAGGAAACCTCATGTTAAAAATTTCAACGGATGGAAATGACTAAATATAAACGCTAACAAAAACCCGTCCGTGAATGTCACCTTAACATTGCTCTCAAGTTACAAAAAATAAAACAGTTAGGGTTGTGTTTTAAATATGTCCAGGGAAAATTGTTATAGTTTCATTGTAACTTTATGTTTGGCCAGTTGAATTTTTTTTCTGCTTTTTTGTTTATTTGTTTGTTCTGGGATAATGACACTGATATCTCGTGGATCGGACAATCTATTTTTTTTAACGTAATAATGATTTAACATGACATCAAATTATCGTACTTTAACCCGTTGTCTTTGTGTTCTATTTTGCTGAAGAATCAATTTGAATCTGTTATGCAGGAATTTAACGTTGATATTACATGAGGCAGATATGGAACGAGTCCAGGTGGCCTTTGGCAATAGAGACCACGCCCTTATTTTGCAGCACGAAATCTCGATAAAATTTGGTTGCAGACACTTACTTCTGAAAAACACAAAAAAAACTAAATTACAAAACAAACAAAAATAAAAAACCCAGAACAACAAATAAAAAAGAAAACCTTTACTAAATAAACAAATTAACTTAATAAACTAAAACAATGAAAGAAAAAAAAAAATAAAAAAAAATACAAAACACAAAAAAAGAAAGTAAAACTACATAAAAACACAACTAGGAAAATCAACGCAGTGAGAACCCATGTACAACAAGAAAACACGTACGGTATATTCCACTGTATGGAGACGGCTTGATAGTTTTCTTCAGAGGTATGAAAGACTTGTGTCCTCATCTTGGTGTTCTCAAAGGTAACAGTGTTAAACCCATTGACTCCTATGCGCCGAAACGCCCGTGACCGAGCTTTGGCCACTTTCTTCCACTTCTGACGCCATTACTTCTTTACCAAAATTGGCATTCTTAATACTCAATCTGCAGGAGGAAAAGATCTTTCGAAGTTGCCTTAGTAATAATGATCGACGATGGAACTGAGATATGTCACAAAAAGCCACAAAAGATGACGTGACTGAAAACTCGAGGCAAATAATGTCCCCGGACTACAACTAGCGCTCATGTAAAAATTAGGCCGCCTCGATGACTCTATCTTAGAGGTTTTGTAACCACAAAGCAAGCCAGGAAAAGGTCGATCTACTGCCAGCAAAAGGAAAAGAAAGGGAGAAAAAGACAAGGGGAAAAAAATTCAAAAATCGAAAAGGCTAAAGACGTTGGTCACTCCTGTTCCAATTTGATTTTCTGCGCACGCCCCAGCCAAATGTCGCCTCAACGCAGATTCTAGTGGCAAAGAAGGGCTAGCTGTCGTGTTGAAATGCAATTTCGACAAGAATTAAAGCTAATTTTGGCGAGATCCAGCCCCAAAACCAACCAAAATGGCCATAATACGAATTTTGGCTAAAAGTTCCAGGGGTCAATGGTTAACTAGTAATATAAAAGTAATGTATTTACTCCTTTTTGCATTAGAAATTTTTGCGAATATTTCTGAAAAATACCGCGGCTAAGATTTTGAAAAGGGACATCAGTTATTGGTGTGAAATTTGTAAATACACAAAAAGTTATATGTTGTTTCATAAAACCGTATAAATTCTCCTTTCTTAAGCCCCCCGCAGGACTAGTTCCACCCGGAAAATGAGCAACACCCCCCCCCCCAAAAACACTGGATGCTTAAATATTTCCGCGAAGTAGTGATGCGTGTATGTGTTAGTTTCCATTGCCTGCAGGTCTGACGCAAACGTTACTTTAACCTATCAAACGTCCAAAATGTTAATTTATTAATCTAATGTAAAGGAATAGTTCACTAGAGTATTTCCGAGGGGTCCGTTTCTCGAAAGATCCGGTAACTTAACAGGCCCGAAGTCATATTTTGAAATCAAAGTCTGAAGAGAAGTAGGAAGTGTTCTGACCTCGAATGAAGTCCATTTTGTTTCTTATAATGATAATAAAAATAATAACAACAACAACAACAACAATAATAATAATAATAATAATAATAATAATTAGTAAAAATCTACTAGTATACTAATGCAAATGCCGTAATCTGATTGGCTTAGCTACTGCACACTATCAGCTATTAGAGTGCAGTGGTTGAAGGTGTTCTTCAAAAATGGCGACGTCTTCGCGCTTTTGCGAAGTTTCGCAGGAAGATTTAGAACTTTTACTGGAAAATTCAGTTCCTGAGAAGACTAGGCAGGCAACAAAGTATGGAATGAAAATTTTTAACGGTAAGAAGCTTAGAACTGATACAAATTAATGATATTTACTTGTCAGTTTCAATGCGATAAATCAAAAACAAGAAACATTTCCCTGATTTCCTCATTAAACTTCAATGGCTTTTTCGTTTCAGAATGGTTTGAAACCCAAAACAAATTTACCTGTGCAATCGAAGAGCAGTCAAAAACAGAGTTAAATAATTGTCTGCAAATGTTTTACGTGTCCATTCGCCAAAAAGATGGCAATCGTTTTAAGGTTTCGTCGCTGAAAGCTATCAGAGCGGCCATTGACCGCTATCTCCGCCAAAATCCTCACAACAAGCCGTGGTCCATAGTTGGTGACCCTGAGTTCAACAAGGCCAATGAAACGCTAAATGCAGTTTGTAAAGACATGGTGAAAAGAGGTCAAGTTAGTCCGGTAGTCCACAAGGCTCCCATAACAAGCGAGCAACTCCAGAAATTGTATGAATCCCAGCAGCTTGGCGAGGCAACAACAACAAATCCTACGCAGCTTCTACGAACGGCATGGTTTTACGTGACACTGTACTTCGGCAAACGTGGCAGAGAAAGTCAAAGAAAACTTGAGAAACAGATGCTGTGCCTTCGACAAACTCCGGAGGGAAGACGATACTACGAGCTCCGTGCAGTGCTGTCCACGAAAACCATCAAGGTGGGCTCCATGACAACGCAGATGAGTCTGATGGTAAAATGTTTGAGGTGAAAGGCTCCCCTCGCTGCCCAATCCAAACTGTGGAGAATTATCTAAGGCATTTACACCCAGAATTTAGCTATCTCTTCCAGCATCCCAGAGCCATTTCAGCCAAATTTGATCCTCGTAAAGACGACATGTGGTTTTGTAAGGCGGCCAGTCCATGCTCAGTAGTATGATGAAGAAGATGAGCCAAAAAGCTTGTATTGAGCCCCATCTTACAAATCACTGTGTAAGAGCTACTGCAGTGACTGTTTTGTCTGACCACAATGTGGAAGCAAGACACATTAAAGCGGTAACTTAATCAGATCAATCGATTGAATCATACAACGCGCGGGCATCTTTCCAGCAAAAAGAGAACATGTCCAATATTTTGAGCCATTTTGTCAGTGACCAGAGCCATACTTCAAACGATGAATCCGGTCCACTTCCCAGCGCTTTAGCTAGTCCTTCAACCAGTGGTTTTGACGCAGACCACATGCAGTTGACAACCCCGCAGTTTCAGCCACCCAATCTCAGAATCAGCATGTTGTTCAAATCCAAAACTTTGCTCAGCCACAGCCATACATTTTTCACAATTGCACGGTGTCCATCGTAAACAATTACCGTTAAAGGACCTTTAGGAGTTTCCCTGTCATTGATGGACAATTTCAGCCTGTCTGGTGTACTTTGGGTGATGATCGAGATATTTTTCATGAACTTAAGCTTATTTAAACGTTCGCTTTGCATCTGTTCGATCACGGCGCTGTTCTCGTTTTACTGAATGGGTTGTCAAAGCAAGCTGTCAATAAGATTCTGCGCGCGTGATACAGGCGTCCTCATCACGTGGACGTGGATGATATGCAACAAATGAACATTAAATTGGTTTTTTTTTCACCGACACGACTTGTTTGGTATGATTTTGACTAAAACAATTAGATTATTCGCTCTCGATTTCTATGGGTGATAGTTGATTCGGCCTTCGGCCTCATCAACTATCAACCCATAGAAATCTCGAGCTCATAATCTAATTGTTAATAATAATAATAATAATAATAATAATAATAATAATAATAATAATAATAATAATAATAATAATAATAATAATAATATCATTATTTAACGAGGGAGCCCAACTCGCCCAACGAGGGAGCCCAACTCGCCCAACTTTACTGTATAATTTTCAAAACTTTTGAAATTTCCATCTAAAATGGAAAACAAAACAGCTTAACGGGCCCGGTAATTACCGAGAGCTTCGAGAAACGGGCCCCAGCCTAAAATCGCCGATCCATGTTTGACTTTTTGCAAAATGAGCCTTCATGTGGTGTTTATACTGGAGCAACCACAAAGTACCATCAGTGTTAGTGTGTTTGAATTCTCCCTAAGATAGTCCCATCACGGATCTGAATTTACCTTTTCCAGGTTTACGATAACAGCTACAACTTTGATGGACTTCCGCGCTTATCCAATGGACAAACAAGTTTTAAGATTAGACATCTTGAGCTGTAAGTATTATTTCCCTCTATCTGTTCGAATCTTGTATTATTTAAACTATAAGCAGATAGAAGTTTATTTCCCTTCAGTCCAGAAGTGGATGTTGGTCGCTGATCATGACTGCAGTTTCTCGTTTATTTGCACACGATCCGTGTGCTTGAAATTTTGATATCTGTCTCTTCTCACAGTAGGAAACGTACGCTTCAAAGTTTACAATAAACATGACTTGGCCACCACTTTCTGATTACCAGTATAAGGGATGCCGATGTGAGTTTAAGAGGGGCGTTTATAGTGAAGTGAAGTGAAGTGAAGTGAATACTTTATTTACCCTTGGATTGTAGAGTAGCTCTATATTTAACAATTATCCTGCGAAATCGCGCGGAATATCGTCTGATACTTAGCCGACGAGGCCGTAGGCCGAGTCGGCTAAAATCAGACGATATTCCGCAAGATTGAGCAGGATAATTGTTTTATTATTCAACAAATTGATAACAAAATTGATTTCCAAGCTCGTAACATTTTTAAACCTTTCTGTCAACATTTTTTCACTTCACTTTTTCTTCCCACGTACGAAGCTACGTATATCGCCGGATATCCGTCACCTACGGATGACAGATATCGAGAGCATCATGACCATATTTGGATAGTGTTACAATTTGTTGAATAATAAGAGCTAATATCTCCGAGCATTTCACAGTATAACAACCAAGGCCAGACCACAACACCGGGAACTTCATGCCCTACTCTTTACGATAAGCGTGTGGGTTCTTTTACATTCCCTGCTAACCATAACATCGAAGATGCAGGAGACTGGGCCTACGGTTTATAGTCCTTATCCGAGAAGACCTGAACGTCTAACCATTTGCAGATATAATTACAAAGGCAGCTCGTTCTCCTCAGTTATTTTAAGACCCTGAGTGTTGGTCCGCTCTGGGGCTTATAATTGACGAATTACGATTTCTGGGGAGGGGAATGTGGTTACTATGTTAAGGTACTAACAAGTGGGTATTCAACCTAGACACAAAATCTTTATTTTACTTTTTTGGCGTTTTTTTATTAGATGCAAGGAATACCAAGCAACTGAACTACAGAGGAGCAAGCATTGAGCTTTTGAACAAAGAGATGTCTGAATTCGTAATAACCAATCACAGCATAGAGTACAGTGTCAAAGAAGTATTTACTGGTATGAAAATTGCTTTATATAGTTCGACTTTGAAATTGGAAGACCCTTCTTGATTTTGGCATTAAGACAAAAAAAAAAACAAATCTAGAGTGCCTACTTAAACTCATCTTGGTAGTTTCTCTAAGAGCTATGGTTAACTCAAATGATACCTGCGGCCGTCGACTATTTTCTTTTATAATAGCGTTTTGTTTGAGATTAAAATCATAGCAAAGGACCCGTCCACACTAGGCTAGGCCTCCAGTTCGAAAGCCGAATAGCGCTTAACCCACGATTAAATCGCCCTAATCCACGGAATAAAATTATCCTTCGATTGAATTATGTTCCTCGAAGCTCGATTAGCACTATCCAAGGATTAAACTAAGGGTTAAATTTAACACGCCTAGCGAGGTGGATTAACTCGCTAATCGGATGAAAAAGCGGACAAACAAATCAAAATGGCGGACTAACAGTTTGTTTATTTTGCTTAATGCCTGGCCCGATGAGGAAAGAAAAGCAGTTCAGGGTACCTGACGACTTTTCTGAATTGGATTTTACTATTCCATTCCGCGTCCAGTTTTCCCGCGCTATTTCGAGTTTTCACATCACGGACAGACCGCTGTTCGGCGATCCGCAAAATTTTTTACACGATGAAGGACGAAGCAAAAAATTTCAACGTTTCCGCTCTGTGAGGTAGAAATCGTCGCTCACTAGCCGCTGTAATGTAAAAGGAAAGATCAGTAGTGGAATTAAAGGCTTTTCTGGCTTAATAAAGGCGACTATCTTTTTTTTCGACTCGAGAGAGGGCGGAATTCAACAAATCCTGCAATCTGATTAGTTCCTGGAGCGGGCGGAATTTTCTCATACGGACCACTATCAGCGGGAGTAATCCATCGAGTTGATCTATTTTCCTGAATGATTTCGCGGTTATCGTCAATCTTTCGCCTCTTTTACACTTCCATCGACGATTAATCAACGCAAGTTTATTTCTAATTAACAATTAGATTATTCGCTCTCGATTTCTATGATCGAGGTGATAGTTGATGAGGCCGAAGGCCGAATCAACTATCACGAGCGAATAATCTAATTGTTTTAGTAGAATTCTTTCTAAAGTTTACTTCAAATAACGGTTTCCAATTATTTCTCGACGTATTATTAAACTTTTGCGCCTTAAAAAAAAACTCCCGGATTGAATTGTCAATTAACATTGAAGTGTGTACACGCGCGCATCATTTTTTTTTCGATAATGTCAACTTTGTTTAAGTCAAGAAACCGTAAATGTCTTTCGTTTAGTCTTCTCAGGATTTCAATTAACCATTTACATTAAAATTTTCCTCCAAAACTTTAGCAAAACAAAAAAACGTCGCCATTTTGTAGACGAATTCCAGCCATTGCACACTAATGGCTGATAGTGTGCAATGGCTCAGCCAATCAGATTACAGCATTTGCATTAGTATACTAGTAGAATTCTTCACCGTGAGTAATTTGAAGTTGTGAGAGTTTGTTTGGCTGTTTGCAGCTCGGCGCTGTAATGGCGCGTAATTGTGTGTCTCTCTCTGTACAATTTTAAGTAAAACTGAATCAATTTCAGTCGAGTTTACCTCTCTGATCGTTGCTGTATTTGACAGAATTTCTGTGGAGTACACTTGACGAATATCCTCGCTAAAGGCCACTCAATTTACGGTAGAAAATTCTGATTTCGAGTGTCGACTCACAACGACTTACAGAAATTGTTTTTGTAGCACAACTTCAAATTTTGCACGGAATCTCACACCAAGAAAACCACTTTTAGAGAACTTAACTGATAATAAGTATGTTCTTTAATACATCTTTCTTGAGTGTAGGTTTTTGTCGAGGGTCGAGGGTCGAGGGTCGACAGTCCAGGCAATATTAAAAAGAAGTTAATATCCTATCTAGTTTGACCTGAGTATTCAACTTATAGCTAACATTCGAACGACAAAGATAAGTTTGTTGTGTCAATTAGCAGCGATCTAATATGCTTCCAATTTCCCCTGATTAAAGAGGATAATTAGAAAAAGTAGTTTAGGTAATTGCAGCCTAGAGGTTAAAGGAACCGTAAGGTTTTCGAGTTAACCTCTAGTAACTATTTAGAGTTAATTTTATTAAAATAAAGGAGCAGCAAAGAAGAAAGAGACCAGCTCCAGTTAGGATAGTTAATCGAAGATTAAATCTGTTTTCAGGAACACCATTTTATCTCTCGATTAGTTATTCCGGGAATAAGTAATTTAATCGTGGAATAACCGCTAACCTTGGCTTATTTTAATCGGCGTTCGAACAACCGGGGCCAAATAAATTTGAAAAGAAACTTTAATTTACTGTTGGAAGTACCGTCCACACTAATCCGTCACGAAACAGAGCTTTTTGAAAACTGATGTAGTCACGCAAGAGAGTCACGATTATCATTTGATCTCCCCCTGACCAAAACACCAATCCAATATCACCGCTCACTGCTGCGTTTATAAATTCCTCCGTAGTAGTGTGGACGGGAGATATTTGATGCGTTTTCAGAGTGAAATCTCGAGGCTTGAGAATGGGTCACAAATTTAACAGCCAGCAAGGCCACGTTTTTAACAGATAGACAGAAAGATATTTACTGATAGCTGAAAAATGGGCTGAAACATTAAGGCTAATTTGTTTTCAAGATGCGCAACCATGACCTAGCTCCTTGAATAATCTTGATTGACGGTTACCATGGTTTCTTGTCAGGCTGCTATGACATGCTTACAGTCAAGTTCGCGGCAAACAGAAGAGTTGGATATTACGTCATACGGATCTACTTCCCTTGTACTCTGTGCACAGTGGTATCATGGATGGCTTTCTGGATGGACAGTAGTAACGTCGGAGACCGGGGAACCGTCGGCATCACCTCTCTCCTTACTCAGCTGTTCCTGGTCGGAAACATCAACGAGGCCATGCCGCATGTCAGCTACGTAAAAGCCGCTGACCTGTTCTTGATTGTGTCTTTTGCGTTTACTTTTTTCGCCCTTATGGAAAGTGTTACCGTTTATAAGACCTCTGCAACCACTAGAAAAGTTACGCCAAAGAAAGGAAAGGTAAATTTATTTTGAAACCAGTGTTATTAAAGCGTTGAGCTTTTTATCAATTTGATCAATTTTAACCTCAATTAGAAAAGAATAAAGTAAATCTTGTTCTACACGGGACTTTTCTGAGATTAAAATGGTTTTAAAAACCGACTTTTTGATAAGATTACTGATCTTTAGGCACCGTCTTTTTTCAGCTCAATATGGCGGGTTTTGTAACTGGAACTATACTTATACCTAATCGTACCTTTTTGCATCACTTCGGCGGTATATAAGGCGAGTATGGTCGAGCCATGGTTCGTATTTTGGCGAGGCGCAGTCGAGCCAAAATACCCATGGCGAGACGAGCCTGATATGTCGTGGCTGATTTGTCGAGCCTGATATGTCGCGGAAGCGAAGCAAAAAAATACGTACCCAAATTATTCAGCCTAAAATTTAGCGTTGCGGTAATAAAATCTGCCAGGTGTTATACCGAGTGACCCGAAAGGAGAATAATACGAGTCAACAAAGGCTGACAAACGGGGCAAAAAGAGATGAATGAAAAGTAATTCAAGTTTACTTTAAGCGTTATACAGCGAGCAAAGCGACAAATCGTGGTAGCAAAATTTGTGGAAATCCTTTCTCTGCAAAACTGTTACTGCCCATGCATAAGCTAAGTTAATGTTCGTTTCCTCGTGATATACTATAATTTTCGCTCGTTTTCAAATGATTTGAAAACGAGCGAAAATTACAGTATATCACGAGGAAACGAACACTGTTACTTAGCTTATGTGTTAGTTTTTGCGACAACGTTTTTTGCGCCTTTTTTCGACCGCAAAACACCAGCTAAATCTTAAATTACGAGTTGTTCGTTTATTGGCAAAACCTCTTTGTAGTTAATCGTACGGTAACATTACTTAACTTGAAAGTGACCATGACGTGGGATATCAGGTCAATGACTTGATATCGTAGAATGTCAGGAGAGTAGACTTGGCTTCTGATTGGCCAATTGCGAATTTGGGGTCTTTCTGCAGGTACCAGAAAGCTTTGTATTCTTGGTAACTTGGGATTAGTCTTAATTTGGAGTTGTTTTTTTTCCTGTCTTTTATTTTTTTTGTTTTACGTAAGCTTACGTAATCTGTGCTCTGGTACTCACAGAAGGAACCCGAATTTGGGTACGGTAATGGATGGAACTACGGTGCCTAAAGGAGATCAGTAAGACTGCACGAAACGTCGAGTTTTAAAGACATTTTAACCTCAGAAAAGTCCCGTGTAGAACAAGATTTGTTCCATCCATTTTACATGTAATTTGTGACAGGTTCTGGAAGTTTCAGAAAAACTATTAAAATAATAGTTTTTCTGAAACTTCCAGAACCTGTCACAAATTACATGTAAAATGGATGGAACAAATCTTGTTCTACACGGGACTTTTCTGAGGTTAAAATCCCCATGAAATTCTATTGTTCTCTCTCTGCATTAAATCAACGATTGTAGTCTTTAAGATGACAAAACAACTGTCTGAGGAAAACGTGGGCGGTCCTTTTTGTTAGCAGAGAAATTCTCAGGGGTAACATAATTAAACGCGTTAAATAAGCATGCTGCAATATGGAAAATATTGCAGTGTACAGGCTGCAATATTTTTAATATTGCAGTGTGCAGGCTACAATTATTAAAAATATTGCAGCCTGTTTTAGGAAATTCAATGTATAAAATGCACAAAAACTGATCGCTTACAACATTGTCAACAGTACCGTTTGCGTTTAACAATTGAATTACCGGCTCGCCACTGTAATCTTGTTTCAAAACCGCTTCATTTCTCTGCTTCCTCCATTCCTCAAAGACTTTCAAAACCCACGCCCATTTCCGGCGGCTGGCGTCTGAAACCCAGCTTTTGTCAAACCTCTCGCATTCTGAAGCTGTAATTGACGTTCTGAATCTTTGCTCTATTTGAAAAAAGAAAATGGAAACGCCGCATTTAGAAGTCGATAAAGAAATAAAGCACTGACAGAAATGTCCAAACGTTACACGACATTACCTTCGATTTCTGCTGAAATATCTGCCTTCGTAAGGTTCTGTGTAATAAATAATTCTTTGTCTTCCC
>JAHPZR010036866.1:0-13684 GCA_019787425.1 Platygyra sinensis
GAATTCTACTTGTACACTAATGCAAATGCTGTAATCTGATTGGCTGAGCCATTGCACACTATCAGCCATTAGTGTGCAGTGGCTGGAACTCGTCTACAAAATGGCGACGTTTTTTCGTTTTGCCAAAGTTTTGGAGGAAAATTTTGATGAAAATGGATAATTAAAATCCTGGGAAGACTAAACGAAGGGCATTTACGGTTTCTTGACTTAAAAAAGTTGAAATTATTGAAAAAATAATGCGCGCGTGTGCACGACTTGATCATTTTTAATTGCCAACTCAATCCGGGCGATCTTTTTAAGGTCCAAAGTTTAATAATACGCCGAGTAATAATTGGAAACTGTTATTTGAGTTAAACTTTAGTAAGAATTCTACTAAAACAATTAGATTATGAGCTCGAGATTTCTATGAGGTGATAGATAGTTGATTCAGCCTTCGGCCTCATCAACTATCACCTCATAGAAATCTCGAGCTCATAATCTAATTGTTAATTAGTAGAATTCTACTCAGCCAATCAGATTACAGCATTTGCATTAGTAGAATTCTGCTCAGCCAATCAGATTACAGCATTTGCATTAGTGTACAAGTAGAATTCTACTAATTAACAATTAGATTATGAGCTCGAGATTTCTATGAGGTGATAGATAGTTGATTCGGCCTTCGGCCTCATCAACTATCACCTCATAGAAATCTCGAGCTCATAATCTAATTGTTAAATAGTCAACAGAAGTATAAAAAAACAATACTAGAGGATAGCTCTTATGTACCAGCATACTCAGAGCAAATGAATGGATGGGGGTAATCTAACTTGGCCTAAAAACACTATAGCAGAGCTCACGCCATCAAGTGAAGCACCATAACTATAGGAACAGGATGATATGCATGCACAGAAATAGAAACCCATGTAATTCTTTTTTCACGGTCAACATGGCTAGCAGCATGTGGCACCGCAGATCAAGTACTGGTTTTCGATTGGATTGCAGGTCATGTCCGGTTAATTTGTTGTAATCAGGGCCAAGGTGTTTGGGAAGCCACTTAACAGTAACCCAGAGTTAAAAGTTAACCTAAACTATTCTTGTTTAGAAATGCTTTTCACTGCTTTTGGGTCATCGGCTCCTGGTGTAGTTTGAGATCATTCCAAAGAGAAGATCAAACATTATAAACAGAAAATCTCACTGCAAGGTTACAAAATTCAAAATTCTCCCTCATTCTGGGTTAGCTTATTCGGGCTTTGAACAACCCAGCCAAGGAGCTACGCTTTTAGGCCTAGCAAAATCTACCTATTATGAATACAGTAAAATCCTTATTATTATTGTTATTATTATTGTAGTTATTATTATTATTTATATTATTTTTAATATTATTAATATTATTTTTATCATTATCATTATCATTACTATTATTATTATTTATTATTATTATTATTATTATTATTATTATTATTATTATTATTATTATAATAAATGAATAAAATTGTTGTGTGCAGTTCAATCAGTCCTACATATGTCAGTTTATTCTGCATTTCTATGAGACTTCAATAGCATGTACAGGGTCATAAGGTAGGAAGAAACTCTTCCAGAATTAAGTCTTATGACTACAATAATTGCCAAAAGTCTTCTAAGCAATACACACTTGTAGTAATGTCCCAGTCAACTATAAATGCTACATCATTAAATTTAACCTTGCATGGTTATTAACCTCACATGGATGTCCAATGATAACATACCATTCTGTGAGTGGCACACTGGACCATCCATCTTGCTGGCATGTTCCAGTTTTTAACTTGCAGCCCATGTAGTGACACTCTTCTCCACTGTGAAAAAGAATTCCCAAATGTCCAATTTCTCCTTAACGAGAGGCCAATAATATACCAAGTCAGGAGGAATTGGTAACATAGCAGAAATTTGTCCTGATTTGTAAGCAAATTCCTAGCACTTAGCAAATTCCTAATACTCTCCTCTTGTCCTTGTCATGAAGGTTAAGATTCAAGCAATTCAAGTAATACCACTTGTTCAAGTCATAAAATAAGGCTTACAACTGGTACATTTCGAGTGGTAAAATGTTAAAAACTGAATTTTTTTCAGGCTTTAATTTCACAACTTTTAAGTTGTCTTAAACACAACTTTTAAGTTATCTTAAAAGACGTGCATAACTGCGATGATCAATCAGGTCTTCATATTTTCGTTCTATAAGCGACACAAGTGACTTGTTTTGTGTAAGATGCTCATGGAAACAAATTTAAATAGGCATGCACACAACTCATGTTCATGAAAATTAGTTTTTTTAATAAAGGTAGAAATGCTACTACGACTTCAGAAACTTGAGAAGTTCTTGTTCTTGTTTACCTATGTCCATTTGTGTGTATATTGTGATTTAAGGACGTTTGCGCTAATTGTTTCTGCACATCCTTACTGCGCATGCAAATTCACATGCCACGTCATGCATCAAGCGCGAGCGCTAAGTACTAAAATGAACAATGATAGGGCAGATGGTTATTACTATACCTTTGATTGAATTAACGATCTTGGACGTTCGGTGACCCCTACTTTTCTTTTCAGAAACAGATTTTATTTATAATTATCTCCACTTTGTCCAAAAATGAACAAAAAATCAATGTGAGAAGTTAAAAAAATTTCAAGATTTTTGTCCACGGGACATGGAATCCTGCCATCTTGCAGCTGCAAGGCGCGTGAAACTATGGTCGCTAAATGCGAACTTGTTGTTTGAGGAACCTCACCAGTTGACTAAATTCGCTCAGTAGGTCCATTCAAATCATATTTGGCAGAGGACACTTCCCTTCAAAGCTCTAATTGCAATATTTTGGGACTTGCAGCCACTTTGGTCTTCTTCGCTAATGCAGCCCAATTTACTCAGATTTAGATGTTTTTCCGGGCATGTTCTCTCCGAAACAAAGTCGGTGACCCCCCAATTTTTTTACATTTCTGGCATCACTAACTCATCATCTTTCAATGGTAAAATTTCAGAAAAAATCAATGTTAGAAAATTTTCGCGCGAACGTCCTTAAAAGATTGGCTCACTTCGCAAGTGTATTAGCGATTGTGTTCAAAAGAAAAGTTTGGTATCAATTTCATCCAAACTCAGCTTATTGGTCTTTCAACCGAATTTGTACCACATTTACAGAGGGGCTTGGTGATATAGGAAGTAATAAAATTTGTTGTGTTACCATTCATCTATTTACTTGCAAAGCTTGCAAAATAAATTGCTGTCAGTATGTTGTCTTAGTATGTTTGTTCAGATGTTATAATCCATTGAGAGTAAACAAAAGTGATGCACAATGCAGACAGCTAGAGAGTTTGGGCTTTCTTGTCAAAATGAAACTTCTCAGAGGGTATGGGGGTGCTCATAATTCTATTGGAAATTCCAGAGGGGTGAGTTATTTTTTAGTTCAAAAAATTGGAAATCCTGGGGAGGAGGGGGCCCTCATGCAAAATTCTCTCCGGGATACGGAAACTTTTCTGAAACCACACAAGGACACATAGTTCAGTCCTCAAAATGCATTGAAAAATGTTCTCACCAAGATGGGCTGGGAGGATACTTGATTCCATGTACTACAAACACAGCTTGCACTGCAGAGGACAAAAACATTAAGTTATTAACACCTATACAATTATTTTTGTCCTTTATTATTGTTAAGACAATCAGTAATCTTATACTACATGACACAAATTTGATGACTTTCATGAAAGGCCACTGGACAGGAGGCTTAGTAGGTGCACTGGCTATTTAATATAATGACTCAGGTGGTGTGCGGCCTACGATCGCTAAGCATGCTGGTAGTAACAGGAAAACAGCTCGTTTGTATTAACGTCGTCGTCGAGTGCACATCAAATTACTGTGATGGTTTCAACCAGAAAACCCTTAGAAGTCGCTTTTGTATACTTTATTCATAGTTTAAACTCTACAGATTGGCAAATATTCAACCATTTCTTCAAGAATTTTAGAAAGGATTGAAAAATATTGTTTTCATGATTGCCAGTGTGAAGGCAGTGAGATGTAAACAGTAACAGCAACTGAATGAGTAAGGGCTACTCGCCACTGTTCTTTATTGTTATATGTACATGTATATATTTTTGCGGGACCCGAATCTCTAAGCGATGTCTGAGTCTATCTGTGACGAATTATTTGGATATCGAACTACACTAGCGAGGTTTTATTTCTTGGTCATTGCTTCCATTAATTACGGCCACTGACACTGTGCATTTGAAATGCTTTTAAGACTTACCTTACTATCGAGGAGTCTTCAAGGAAGAAGAGAAGTAAATATATCAGAATGTTTGAAGGAGAGAAGCCGATTACCAATCTTTCCTTAACCTTTCTCCGTGTAGCCAATAAATTTGATATTATTGTGGTGTGAAAATCTCACGAGTATATTTATTTGGTTAAATAAAATGTGATTAACCTTACATGTACTGAGCCTGATCAAACACTTGTTTGCAGTGGAATCTAAAATTTATCCAACAGAATCTTGTTAGGCAAGTATTTTGTGAATAGATTTGCTTCTGCTCATCGTCTATAAATATAATTTGAACTTGTTACAGAGTAAACCCCTGTGTAGCATATTTTTTCAATGTGTTGTTTACCTCTGCTGAGTTCAATAAAGTACTCGTAGCATGTTCATACAGATCCCACATTGTAGGAAAGTCTGGGAATGAATTAAATGAAGAACCTTAACATCCTGTTTGTGGGGAGATGTTGGCTTAATGGCTAGAATGATGGATTTTGGATCAAAAGGTTGAGCAGCAGGGGAAGTAATTGAATTGTGTCTTTCCTTTTGACAGCAATACATACATACATTAACTTTATTTAAGTGTCAAGGTATTTAGCTACAACCTAATTGTGGACACTATAAAAAATGAATAAAATAAATATAGTACAAAATCACAGCCAGCACACACCATTCTCTAAGAACTTTTCTCAACCAGCAATTATACATGGGGAAATGGTGAAATGTCAGGCAATCTAGGTTGAATTTTATTGAGCAGTGATTATGCCCAGTCCCCATACTTATTCAATGAAAAGTAAAAGTACGACACATGATTGCTGGTTAGGTTTAACTAGCCACATGTTCAGTAGGAGAAGCAATACTCTTAGTTGAGCTCTTTATGTGACAGGTTAAAATTAGCTCCAGAGGTGTGGGTCAGATTGCATATGTTGCCTTTTTCAACAACTTGGCTGTCGCTGCAAAGTCAAGTTTAGAAAATTAAAAAATACTTTTATCCACTCTAAAATAACTGGCTTGTATTTTTATTTACTTGTACAAAAAGTCATTTTTACACAGCTATGTCATACAAAGAAGTTACCCCGTCCTTTCATCAGGGAACAAAACAATACGGTATGAACATCACATGCCATAATTAATCCACAAACCTCCATAATAAAAACACTTACTTCTCTTACAAGTTGGATGTTTTCATAATTTGATAACATCCTGAATTAAAAATTTCAGAAAATATGGAATCTTCTCTTGACATGTTCATGTCTTTCAGCTCTCCACCTCAAACAATAACAGCCTGAGTTACTGTTAATGCATACGCAATTAGTTGGCAAAACATACAAAATACACTAAGCTGTAGCAATTATTTTTTGCTGTTGTGTTTATCAGAACACTGCATAATATTTACAGGGACAGTTTTACGAAAAAAACTACAGAGATTTGTACAACTTTCTTTCATTTAACTCTAGTAAATTTAAATGCCTATTTAATATTCCTACTGGCAATAGTTACATATACAAATGATAGCAGTGGTTGTTCTCTCCCTGTCTGCTTTTGATCTATGATAGATTTGCTTGAATTTAGATCACATATTCAGTGTCGATTCAGTAAATCTATGGTTCTGCTTCCAAACTACTAATACACTGGTAGAAGAAAAAATTAGGGCTAAAAATTTATTCAATTCTGCAAAATGATTCCCTCACTCTCCAATATGTATATTAGCAACAGTCAAACGATCGATGCTATAAGTAACATTTCGAAATATATTTTTGAACATTGCCTAATATTACCACTTTAGTATGCTTAGCTTGCTTGGTTATCACATCCTAAAAGCTGTCCCTGCATCCGATTATAGTTTCAAACAGCATCATGAAGCGACATTTAGCAAGTCAAAGTACGTGTGATTATCATAGAAGCTATTAGAAACAAATTTTGAATTTGTAAGTTAGAGAAATGCAATCATTCCCACCGTCCTGAGAGAGAGCGTGACTTCCCTGGGTCACATCGTCGAACTTTAATTCACCATTTCTGACTAAAACACACCAATTCTAGTACGGAAATAGTGAGGTATAACGTGGGGTGCGTTGGGGTGCGTTTATACCTTGGCCTACTACAAGCATTGAAGGATCACTCTGAGGCATTATGGAGAGCCGTCTATCCACAGTCTAGAAATTATCTCTTAAAACAAATCGGACACAAATTACATACATTTCAGGTAGACATTTTCAAATAGAAAATTATTTGACAAAATAACAAACTTTCCGATTGTTATAACGTCAATGAGGCCTACGTACATGTTATTTCATTTGATGCAAGCAAAACAGTACAGGTAAGATCTAAAACCTCACGAAACGAAGGTCAGAACTTACTCATTTTCCCGACCCTTCGCCGCCATCTTGAAAATTTAACAACCACAATGCACCGCAATCGTAGGCCGCACACCACCTGATAATGACTTAAATGTTAGAGCATAAGGATAATATAAGCTTCACATGATTTGACTCTATAGGAAGAAAATGGCAATCACTCTTCCTTGATTAAGCAGAGTAGTAAAACTTGATTTATGTTCCCTTGAATCAGAGCCCTCCATCACACTCACTCTCAGGTACCTGAGAGTGAGTGTGATGGAGGGCTCTGATTCAAGGGAACATAAATCAAGTTTTACTACTCTGCTTAATCAAGGAAGAGTGATTGCCATTTTCTTCCTATAGAGTCAAATCATGTGAAGCTTATATTATCCTTATGCTCTAACATTTAAGTCATTATCAGGTGGTGTGCGGCCTACGATTGCGGTGCATTGTGGTTGTTAAATTTTCAAGATGGCGGCGAAGGGTCGGGAAAATGAGTAAGTTCTGACCTTCGTTTCGTGAGGTTTTAGATCTTACCTGTACTGTTTTGCTTGCATCAAATGAAATAACATGTACGTAGGCCTCATTGACGTTATAACAATCGGAAAGTTTGTTATTTTGTCAAATAATTTTCTATTTGAAAATGTCTACCTGAAATGTATGTAATTTGTGTCCGATTTGTTTTAAGAGATAATTTCTAGACTGTGGATAGACGGCTCTCCATAATGCCTCAGAGTGATCCTTCAATGCTTGTAGTAGGCCAAGGTATAAACGCACCCCAACGCACCCCACGTTATACCTCACTATTTCCGTACTAGAATTGGTGTGTTTTAGTCAGAAATGGTGAATTAAAGTTCGACGATGTGACCCAGGGAAGTCACGCTCTCTCTCAGGACGGTGGGAATGATTGCATTTCTCTAACTTACAAATTCAAAATTTGTTTCTAATAGCTTCTATGATAATCACACGTACTTTGACTTGCTAAATGTCGCTTCATGATGCTGTTTGAAACTATAATCGGATGCAGGGACAGCTTTTAGGATGTGATAACCAAGCAAGCTAAGCATACTAAAGTGGTAATATTAGGCAATGTTCAAAAATATATTTCGAAATGTTACTTATAGCATCGATCGTTTGACTGTTGCTAATATACATATTGGAGAGTGAGGGAATCATTTTGCAGAATTGAATAAATTTTTAGCCCTAATTTTTTCTTCTACCAGTGTATTAGTAGTTTGGAAGCAGAACCATAGATTTACTGAATCGACACTGAATATGTGATCTAAATTCAAGCAAATCTATCATAGATCAAAAGCAGACAGGGAGAGAACAACCACTGCTATCATTTGTATATGTAACTATTGCCAGTAGGAATATTAAATAGGCATTTAAATTTACTAGAGTTAAATGAAAGAAAGTTGTACAAATCTCTGTAGTTTTTTTCGTAAAACTGTCCCTGTAAATATTATGCAGTGTTCTGATAAACACAACAGCAAAAAATAATTGCTACAGCTTAGTGTATTTTGTATGTTTTTGCCAACTAATTGCGTATGCATTAACAGTAACTCAGGCTGTTATTGTTTGAGGTGGAGAGCTGAAAGACATGAACATGTCAAGAGAAGATTCCATATTTTCTGAAATTTTTAATTCAGGATGTTATCAAATTATGAAAACATCCAACTTGTAAGAGAAGTAAGTGTTTTTATTATGGAGGTTTGTGGATTAATTATGGCATGTGATGTTCATACCGTATTGTTTTGTTCCCTGATGAAAGGACGGGGTAACTTCTTTGTATGACATAGCTGTGTAAAAATGACTTTTTGTACAAGTAAATAAAAATACAAGCCAGTTATTTTAGAGTGGATAAAAGTATTTTTTAATTTTCTAAACTTGACTTTGCAGCGACAGCCAAGTTGTTGAAAAAGGCAACATATGCAATCTGACCCACACCTCTGGAGCTAATTTTAACCTGTCACATAAAGAGCTCAACTAAGAGTATTGCTTCTCCTACTGAACATGTGGCTAGTTAAACCTAACCAGCAATCATGTGTCGTACTTTTACTTTTCATTGAATAAGTATGGGGACTGGGCATAATCACTGCTCAATAAAATTCAACCTAGATTGCCTGACATTTCACCATTTCCCCATGTATAATTGCTGGTTGAGAAAAGTTCTTAGAGAATGGTGTGTGCTGGCTGTGATTTTGTACTATATTTATTTTATTCATTTTTTATAGTGTCCACAATTAGGTTGTAGCTAAATACCTTGACACTTAAATAAAGTTAATGTATGTATGTATTGCTGTCAAAAGGAAAGACACAATTCAATTACTTCCCCTGCTGCTCAACCTTTTGATCCAAAATCCATCATTCTAGCCATTAAGCCAACATCTCCCCCACAAACAGGATGTTAAGGTTCTTCATTTAATTCATTCCCAGACTTTCCTACAATGTGGGATCTGTATGAACATGCTACGAGTACTTTATTGAACTCAGCAGAGGTAAACAACACATTGAAAAAATATGCTACACAGGGGTTTACTCTGTAACAAGTTCAAATTATATTTATAGACGATGAGCAGAAGCAAATCTATTCACAAAATACTTGCCTAACAAGATTCTGTTGGATAAATTTTAGATTCCACTGCAAACAAGTGTTTGATCAGGCTCAGTACATGTAAGGTTAATCACATTTTATTTAACCAAATAAATATACTCGTGAGATTTTCACACCACAATAATATCAAATTTATTGGCTACACGGAGAAAGGTTAAGGAAAGATTGGTAATCGGCTTCTCTCCTTCAAACATTCTGATATATTTACTTCTCTTCTTCCTTGAAGACTCCTCGATAGTAAGGTAAGTCTTAAAAGCATTTCAAATGCACAGTGTCAGTGGCCGTAATTAATGGAAGCAATGACCAAGAAATAAAACCTCGCTAGTGTAGTTCGATATCCAAATAATTCGTCACAGATAGACTCAGACATCGCTTAGAGATTCGGGTCCCGCAAAAATATATACATGTACATATAACAATAAAGAACAGTGGCGAGTAGCCCTTACTCATTCAGTTGCTGTTACTGTTTACATCTCACTGCCTTCACACTGGCAATCATGAAAACAATATTTTTCAATCCTTTCTAAAATTCTTGAAGAAATGGTTGAATATTTGCCAATCTGTAGAGTTTAAACTATGAATAAAGTATACAAAAGCGACTTCTAAGGGTTTTCTGGTTGAAACCATCACAGTAATTTGATGTGCACTCGACGACGACGTTAATACAAACGAGCTGTTTTCCTGTTACTACCAGCATGCTTAGCGATCGTAGGCCGCACACCACCTGAGTCATTATATTAAATAGCCAGTGCACCTACTAAGCCTCCTGTCCAGTGGCCTTTCATGAAAGTCATCAAATTTGTGTCATGTAGTATAAGATTACTGATTGTCTTAACAATAATAAAGGACAAAAATAATTGTATAGGTGTTAATAACTTAATGTTTTTGTCCTCTGCAGTGCAAGCTGTGTTTGTAGTACATGGAATCAAGTATCCTCCCAGCCCATCTTGGTGAGAACATTTTTCAATGCATTTTGAGGACTGAACTATGTGTCCTTGTGTGGTTTCAGAAAAGTTTCCGTATCCCGGAGAGAATTTTGCATGAGGGCCCCCTCCTCCCCAGGATTTCCAATTTTTTGAACTAAAAAATAACTCACCCCTCTGGAATTTCCAATAGAATTATGAGCACCCCCATACCCTCTGAGAAGTTTCATTTTGACAAGAAAGCCCAAACTCTCTAGCTGTCTGCATTGTGCATCACTTTTGTTTACTCTCAATGGATTATAACATCTGAACAAACATACTAAGACAACATACTGACAGCAATTTATTTTGCAAGCTTTGCAAGTAAATAGATGAATGGTAACACAACAAATTTTATTACTTCCTATATCACCAAGCCCCTCTGTAAATGTGGTACAAATTCGGTTGAAAGACCAATAAGCTGAGTTTGGATGAAATTGATACCAAACTTTTCTTTTGAACACAATCGCTAATACACTTGCGAAGTGAGCCAATCTTTTAAGGACGTTCGCGCGAAAATTTTCTAACATTGATTTTTTCTGAAATTTTACCATTGAAAGATGATGAGTTAGTGATGCCAGAAATGTAAAAAAATTGGGGGGTCACCGACTTTGTTTCGGAGAGAACATGCCCGGAAAAACATCTAAATCTGAGTAAATTGGGCTGCATTAGCGAAGAAGACCAAAGTGGCTGCAAGTCCCAAAATATTGCAATTAGAGCTTTGAAGGGAAGTGTCCTCTGCCAAATATGATTTGAATGGACCTACTGAGCGAATTTAGTCAACTGGTGAGGTTCCTCAAACAACAAGTTCGCATTTAGCGACCATAGTTTCACGCGCCTTGCAGCTGCAAGATGGCAGGATTCCATGTCCCGTGGACAAAAATCTTGAAATTTTTTTAACTTCTCACATTGATTTTTTGTTCATTTTTGGACAAAGTGGAGATAATTATAAATAAAATCTGTTTCTGAAAAGAAAAGTAGGGGTCACCGAACGTCCAAGATCGTTAATTCAATCAAAGGTATAGTAATAACCATCTGCCCTATCATTGTTCATTTTAGTACTTAGCGCTCGCGCTTGATGCATGACGTGGCATGTGAATTTGCATGCGCAGTAAGGATGTGCAGAAACAATTAGCGCAAACGTCCTTAAATCACAATATACACACAAATGGACATAGGTAAACAAGAACAAGAACTTCTCAAGTTTCTGAAGTCGTAGTAGCATTTCTACCTTTATTAAAAAAACTAATTTTCATGAACATGAGTTGTGTGCATGCCTATTTAAATTTGTTTCCATGAGCATCTTACACAAAACAAGTCACTTGTGTCGCTTATAGAACGAAAATATGAAGACCTGATTGATCATCGCAGTTATGCACGTCTTTTAAGATAACTTAAAAGTTGTGTTTAAGACAACTTAAAAGTTGTGAAATTAAAGCCTGAAAAAAATTCAGTTTTTAACATTTTACCACTCGAAATGTACCAGTTGTAAGCCTTATTTTATGACTTGAACAAGTGGTATTACTTGAATTGCTTGAATCTTAACCTTCATGACAAGGACAAGAGGAGAGTATTAGGAATTTGCTAAGTGCTAGGAATTTGCTTACAAATCAGGACAAATTTCTGCTATGTTACCAATTCCTCCTGACTTGGTATATTATTGGCCTCTCGTTAAGGAGAAATTGGACATTTGGGAATTCTTTTTCACAGTGGAGAAGAGTGTCACTACATGGGCTGCAAGTTAAAAACTGGAACATGCCAGCAAGATGGATGGTCCAGTGTGCCACTCACAGAATGGTATGTTATCATTGGACATCCATGTGAGGTTAATAACCATGCAAGGTTAAATTTAATGATGTAGCATTTATAGTTGACTGGGACATTACTACAAGTGTGTATTGCTTAGAAGACTTTTGGCAATTATTGTAGTCATAAGACTTAATTCTGGAAGAGTTTCTTCCTACCTTATGACCCTGTACATGCTATTGAAGTCTCATAGAAATGCAGAATAAACTGACATATGTAGGACTGATTGAACTGCACACAACAATTTTATTCATTTATTATAATAATAATAATAATAATAATAATAATAATAATAATAATAATAATAAATAATAATAATAGTAATGATAATGATAATGATAAAAATAATATTAATAATATTAAAAATAATATAAATAATAATAATAACTACAATAATAATAACAATAATAATAAGGATTTTACTGTATTCATAATAGGTAGATTTTGCTAGGCCTAAAAGCGTAGCTCCTTGGCTGGGTTGTTCAAAGCCCGAATAAGCTAACCCAGAATGAGGGAGAATTTTGAATTTTGTAACCTTGCAGTGAGATTTTCTGTTTATAATGTTTGATCTTCTCTTTGGAATGATCTCAAACTACACCAGGAGCCGATGACCCAAAAGCAGTGAAAAGCATTTCTAAACAAGAATAGTTTAGGTTAACTTTTAACTCTGGGTTACTGTTAAGTGGCTTCCCAAACACCTTGGCCCTGATTACAACAAATTAACCGGACATGACCTGCAATCCAATCGAAAACCAGTACTTGATCTGCGGTGCCACATGCTGCTAGCCATGTTGACCGTGAAAAAAGAATTACATGGGTTTCTATTTCTGTGCATGCATATCATCCTGTTCCTATAGTTATGGTGCTTCACTTGATGGCGTGAGCTCTGCTATAGTGTTTTTAGGCCAAGTTAGATTACCCCCATCCATTCATTTGCTCTGAGTATGCTGGTACATAAGAGCTATCCTCTAGTATTGTTTTTTTATACTTCTGTTGACTATTTAACAATTAGATTATGAGCTCGAGATTTCTATGAGGTGATAGTTGATGAGGCCGAAGGCCGAATCAACTATCTATCACCTCATAGAAATCTCGAGCTCATAATCTAATTGTTAATTAGTAGAATTCTACTTGTACACTAATGCAAATGCTGTAATCTGATTGGCTGAGCAGAATTCTACTAATGCAAATGCTGTAATCTGATTGGCTGAGTAGAATTCTACTAATTAACAATTAGATTATGAGCTCGAGATTTCTATGAGGTGATAGTTGATGAGGCCGAAGGCTGAATCAACTATCTATCACCTCATAGAAATCTCGAGCTCATAATCTAATTGTTTTAGTAGAATTCTTACTAAAGTTTAACTCAAATAACAGTTTCCAATTATTACTCGGCGTATTATTAAACTTTGGACCTTAAAAAGATCGCCCGGATTGAGTTGGCAATTAAAAATGATCAAGTCGTGCACACGCGCGCATTATTTTTTCAATAATTTCAACTTTTTTAAGTCAAGAAACCGTAAATGCCCTTCGTTTAGTCTTCCCAGGATTTTAATTATCCATTTTCATCAAAATTTTCCTCCAAAACTTTGGCAAAACGAAAAAACGTCGCCATTTTGTAGACGAGTTCCAGCCACTGCACACTAATGGCTGATAGTGTGCAATGGCTCAGCCAATCAGATTACAGCATTTGCATTAGTGTACAAGTAGAATTCTACT
>JAHPZR010036870.1:0-12089 GCA_019787425.1 Platygyra sinensis
TAAACATGTTTATTTATCATTATATCATATAATAGTCAAATCAATGCGCGCGCTCTGATTGGTCAATCGGCTATGGGTTATTGTGCCAGTAACCCAAGGAAATCTCGCTTTTCCTCAGAATTATTATATAAAAGTTTGTAAATCACTCGCCTGCGGCTCGTGATTTACAAACTTTTCTCGTGTTCTCCCAAACATCCCGCGTGGGTTATTACCCCTATAAACCCACAGAAAGTGTGGTCTATTGCTTAAATATCGCATAGTAATAATTCATGAAAGAAATTTTCCTTCAAGTTTGTCACTCAAATTTAATAGCATTTTCGTGCGTATTTTAAGCTCAATTGACCTAACCACACTGATCAAAACATCATTGGAAAGATTTTTACGATTTTTTCAGGTGATTTTCTTTATAATGGTAAGGTTTGATAAAAGGCGAGCACGAGATGAAAACCTTGTAGTCTGAGTGGCGCTAACGTGTCCCATATTGCAAGCTTACCATCAGTATTAAGTTCGCCGCTACTCATTTATACACTTAGGAGGAAAAACTTAAAAAAAATATAAGTAATATTTCAGAAACGAGTGTGAGGGTTTCATCAGGTTTCCAAACGGTAGAAAACATTTAAACCACGAGGCCGCAGGTCGAGTGCTTTTATTGTTTTCAAGCGTTTAGAAACCTGATGAAACCCGAAGCACAAGTTTTTGAAATTTCTTCTCCAACAAACAAAATTAGTTTAAATTATCATTTGAACAAGTTTTTTTAATTCAAATATTATATTTGAGACGTGAAATGCGCACGATCCTCCAAAAAATGTGCATGTTGTGCATGATCCTATCACGTAATTGCTGTGCTGTAACAATTTTTGAATATTCAAATGTCACGTTGTTACCGAACTATTTGTCAGTCTGAGCGAACACGTTGCTTTGCAAAGCAAATGGCAGAGTGCAGATTAAGACCTCCAAAAACTAGCAAAGAAGAGGAATAAGTGTATGGCCAGGGCTATTACGAGGTAACGTGTGCATTTAGTCTGTTAAATGCTCGGATAGATAGTTAATTAGCACGCCGTAGAACTGGGAATTGCTAATGTCAGTGTCAGCCGCCATTTTAGGTCGGAAGCGTGCAACAAGGTTGAAAGCGAAGGCAAAAGACGAGGTCGCCACCAGTGAGCGAGAATTTAAATTTAGAAAAAGAATGGGCTTTTCAGTTTTGGGGAGTTTAATAACTCTACCGTTACATTCAACGTCAGCAGTAAATAATTTAGGTTGAAACGGTTTGTTTCGTAAAATGTGTGATTTTAATAAATAAAGTTATTTATCATCATGTGTTTCTTAGCTTTATCATATGCATACTAACAAACATATTAACAAAATTTCCATCCGTGTTTGAAATCGTTTTAAACACTACCGTGTTTTCAACTCGTTATTCATTGAGTTTCTAAACCCAGACAACCTGACCAAATTAAGATGCCCTGGTTGGGTAAGAGATTCATGAATAATTAATGAGATTCATGATGTTCGTTTTACCACTATATAGGGCTTAAGTGGTATTATCTTTTTATAGGGCTTACAGAGGACGACGAAATGAACAATCTAGACTACGTTTTGCAAGTCATCTGTGTTGGCTTGGGTATTGCAACTTTCCTTCTAAACACCGGTCGGAGTGTAAAAGTCATCGCGGTCTGCAAAGAATGTTTGATTTTCCTAGATAATGAGGTGCTGAGGAAAAAGGAAGAGAAATTTGTTAATTTAGTGAGCATTACTCTCTACAGAATAATCTTCATAGCGTTTTGTCTCATCCCTGATTACAAAAATGCCACAAAACAGGGGAATGAACTTCTTGACATTTACCACAAGTGTGGTAAAACAGGCGAAGATGAAGGCGTCCTATTGTTAAGACTAGCCATGATCTATGAAAAACTATTTAAATATGCAGAGGCAGGAAAACTTTATGAGAAAGCCATCAGTATCATGAGAGAAGTCGGTAACAGAAAAGGGGAAGCAGCCGCTTACGGAAACTTAGGAGTCGTGTTTCTATCTCTTGGTGAGTATGGCAAAGCTAAAGAATATCTCGAGAAGGCACTGGAAATAAGAATTGTAATTGGTGACAGAAAAGGAGAAGCGGCAGATTACGGGAACTTGGGAAGTGTGTTCCACTCTCTTGGTGAGTATGGCAAAGCTAAAGAATATCTTGAGAAAGCACTTGCGATCAGACTTGAAATTGGTGACAAAGAAGGAGAAGAAGCAGATTACGGAAACTTAGGAAGTGTTTTCCAATCTCTTGGTGAGTATGGCAAAGCTCTAGAATATCATGAGAAAGCACTGGAGATCGGAATTGTAATTGGTGACAAAAAAAGGGAAGCGGCACATTACGGAAACTTAGGAATTGTGTTTTTTTCTCTTGGTGAGTATGCGAAAGCTAAAGAATATCTTGAGAAAGCACTGGAGATCAGAATTGTAATTGGTGACAAAAAAGGAGAAGCGTCAGATTACGGGAACTTGGGAAGTGTGTTTTTATCTCTTGGTGAGTATGGGAAAGCTAACGAATATCTCGAGAAAGCACTGGGGATCAGAATTAAAATTAGTGACAGAGCAGGAGAAGCAACAGATTACGGAAACTTAGGAACTGTGTTTCAATCTCTTGGTGATTATGACAAAGCTGAACATTATTTTCAGAAAGGACTTGTGATAAGAAAAGAAATTGGTGACAGAGCAGGAGAAGCAACAGATTACTGGAAGTTAAGTACGTTGTTTTATTCTATTGGTGAGCCTGTCATTGCTGAAGGGTATCTTAAGAAGGCACTTTCAATTAGTCAAGATATTGGAGAGCTTGACAAAGAGTTGAAATGTCTTTATGATCTTACAATCCTGAAGATAACCCAAGGAAAGATCCAGAAAGCATTGGACTATATGGTCCTGAGTATAGAAAAAAGCGAAAGTTTGCATGGTTTGTTAAGAAGCAACGATCAATTGAAAATATCGTTTTCTGAGATTCGCAGGTCTCCTTATCGGATATTTGCTGCTTTTCTTGTTTCTTTACGAAACCCTAACAAAGCCCTTCATATTGTAGAGCTGGCACGCGCTAGGGCGTTAGCAGACTTGATGGCAACACGGTACTCTGTTGAAAGGCACCTATCAGCAGCTCATCCGCTGTCTTGGATCGCCATAGAGAATATTATGAAACATGAAACCAACTGTTCCTGTCTGTACATTTCTAATTCTGGTAAGAAAATGTTTTTGTGGATTCTCGAAACAAGTGGAGTTATGCATTTTCGAACAATAACAGTAAATGAAGGCGATATCTTTGCCGGATCATCTGACAATTTGGATGATTTTTTTGCTAAAAGCCTCCGCAGCTTTGGTATCTTACCCGAAGAGGATTGCGAAGATCGATCTTTAAATAAAACTGTGGCAAACCCAGATGTCTCTCACGAAGAGGAGTTTGCCACTTTGCGGGAAGGAAGGGGTGAGAATGATCCCAAACTGAATCTAACTTTGTTCTACAATATTATCATCGATCCTGTGGGCGACTTACTTAAAGGGTTCGAGATCATCATTGTTCCTGATCGCCACCTGTACCATGTTCCATTTCCAGCTTTACTTGATGACAGTGGAAAGTATTTATCAGAGAAGTTTAGGATTCGCATTGTTCCTTCCTTAACTACTCTCAAATGCATCCAGGACAGTCCTGCAGACTATCACAGTCAGTGTGGTGTTCTGATAGTCGGTGATCCTGATGTTGGTATGGTGCGTTTCAACGGTCGTCGTAAAACCTTCAAATCATTGCCTTTTGCAAGAAGGGAAGCAGAGATGATTGGGCAACTGCTGTGTGTTCGGCCTTTGTTAGGAGAGGAAGCAACCAAGCAGGAGGTACTTAAAAGGCTACATTCAGTAGGTCTGATACATTTTGCCGCACATGGTGATGCGGAAAGGGGAGAAATTGTCCTTTCACCCGTACGCTCTACTGGCAAGCTTCCCAAAGAACAAGACTACCTGTTGACGATGTCTGACATTTCAGAAGCTCATCTTCGAGCCAAACTTGTTGTACTTAGCTGTTGTCACAGTGGACGTGGGAAGATCAGAGCTGAAGGAGTTATTGGAATTTCTCGAGCGTTCTTAGGGTCAGGTGCACGTTCAGTGTTAGTGGCATTGTGGGCCCTAGATGATGAAGCAACAGAGCAGTTTATGAGTCGTTTCTACGAGCATCTTCTTCGTGGTGAGAGTACAAGTGAATGTCTTCACCTGGCCATGGAATGGATGAGAGGTAACGGCTGGCCTGAAGTGAGGCAGTGGGCACCATTTATGCTGATTGGAGATAATGTGACTTTTCAGTTTGGAAAATAAGGGTAAGTTTTCAAAAGTAATAAGAAATCATCTGGTGATTCGTTTGGTTTTAAGTGACCCTAATGGACCAGTCTAGAGCGTGTGTGTCTGAAGGTGAAACATCTGGCGACAAACGGAAAAAAATTGATTTGACTTTGACGCTTGTTGCACAAATCACTGAACCGTTTTGATCTACTCACGCAGCTTTAAAAGCCTGGCAGCAACAAAAACAAATAATTCTTACACCGTCAAGACAGTTGCACTTTTTTTTCGTAATTTTTAAAGATATACTAGCATAAAGATATACTAGTATAAATATATACTAGTATAATCATGAGAAATTGTAGCAAACACTGCTAAAGAGTGCTCAATACACGCGTTTGTGTAGAGCGGTGTATAGAATTAGGTGACTAAATGAAAATACACGAGATTCCCTGTGACTCTGAGTTTCGTGCGTATGCACTCATCAGGCAGATTTAATGAAGAGCAAACTTATCAGCTAGCTATATATACATGTTTACGATAAGTGGAACAATGGGGTTCTAATTGCAATGGGTGAGACATGAAAATAAGTTTTTTCTCAAGAACAATTGACGCTTATCCCACACAGTAGCTATTGTATTGCGCTCCTCCACTTTCAGTGTTTTAGCTCAAACAGTTTTACATCACACCCCCTATTATGTAATAGGGCCGCCCCTCTCACCCATTGCAATTAGAACCCTATTGTTCCACTTATCGTAAACATGTATATATGGCTAGCTGATAAGTTTGCTCTTCATTAAATCTGCCTGACGAGTGCATACGTACGAAACTCAGAGTCGCAGGGAATCTCGTGTATTTTCATTTAGTCACCTAATTCTATATACTAGTATAAAGATATACTAGTATAAAGATATACTAGTATAAAGATATACTAGTATAAAGATATACTAGTATAAAGATTTACGAGATGAGAGCAATAATAAATAAACTCAAAAAAATACGCATAGGACAATTTGAAAGAGAGGCGAAAGGCGAAAGGGTCTTAACAAGAGTTATTCCATCGGGTCTCTAAAGGGGCATAAAAGTGAAGAATTTAAAGAAAACAACAACACTTTTCAGTTTTAAAAAACATGTTTCAACAGAAACTTCTGTCATCTTCAGTTTTACAGCTATTAGAAAGTGATGGAAGTTGAATTTTCTACTTGTTTATTATAAATTTAACCTCAGTCCATCGCTTTGCACTATATAATCGAAGATGAGAGAAGTTGTTTCTGTTAAAACGTGTTTTTTAAACTAAAAAGTGTTGTTGTTTTCTTCAGTTATACCATCCTAAAAAAGTTCAAGGACAAGTTTGACTGCCTCAATGTACAGTCAAACTAGATTCCTGCATCTTGTATGCTTGTTATTGTCTTTAACACCCCCTTTTTTCATTTGCATACTTTACATACTTTTACCTCCTTGTTTCATATTTATACTTATGCAAAACATTTCTCTTCACTTTTCACCTCGATAATGACCGAAGTTCGGTCGAAACGTCGCATGCTTTTTCCGTTAGCTTTTACTTCAAATATTTCTCTTCATTGAAATGCACTTTAGAAGTTAAGTGTTGGCATTATACTTGATATTCTGCTGGATCAGTTAATAGACCAAAATGCGACATTAAACTGAAACTGAGCAATTCTTTGTCCTCAAGCGCAGTGTTTTCTGACGTCGGGTAACTGGATGTTTACCGACACAATAGAACATAGATTTGGCAACTTTAACCAATCTGTGAGAGCGCCTGTTGTATCTCTGTTATTTTATAATAACCAATATGGAAACCACTCATGGATAGCTCCGTGGCAACAAATCTGGCGAGGGCTGTCTTTTGGCCCAGAATTAGCTTCTTGCATTTGACAGAGTAGCGTCTTACCTCATTAAGGAGGCTTACAGAGAATATTTTACAAAGAAAGACTGATTTTTTAATTTCCCGTTTTTTTTCTAGGGACACTTAACCCCAATTTCCTACCTAGCTAAAGTATGGCACTGAAATTCAAGATGGCGGAGATGGGGGCATGGTGCCCTCAACACGTCTTCTTAGTACGAATAAGTTTGAATCAAAGGAGCAAGTGTATTTTTCCGTGGATAACTCCTTTGTTTTTTATTAACCCTCCTACCACTCAGAGCTTTCTCCAGGTAAAAAGGCCCAGAGTTAAATTTCAAGTTTTTTTTAATTTACACTTACTGAAATTGCATTAACCCTTTCACTGCCAAGGGGTCTCCCTTTGACGAGTAAAATCTTCTGGCGTTAGACAGAGTAAAATCTTTTGGCGTTAGACAGAGTAAAATCTTTTAAGTCGCCCTTGGCAGTGAAAGGGTTAAATTGTTTTAGTAAACAGTAGTAAAAGATAAGTGTAAACAAAGTCCTCGATTGCGTTTGTACATAGTCTACTAGTGTTTCTTTTGCCAGTTTTGATATCCAATTGTAATCTTCATTTGCGATATGTAACAATCACTTTGTTTAGCTAGTCGTGTGAAAAGTAAACTCATGTCAGAACACTTTATTGTACTGTCATGTTTCTGTTGCTAGAGAATTCATGATCAGTAGTCTACCGTCGGTGTCATTTTAGTAATATTGATTGCTTTAAAATACATTTGTAATTGATGTGGATATGTTTTATACCGTATGGTACCGTATGGTAAAGCTCATAACAAGGTCGCAGACAGGGAGAGAAGAAACTAGTTGTCTGATGTATATCAGTATCGAGATTTTGCACAATAAAGGTTACATTGTTGCAGCGTTTGAGTGCATGCCCCAGTCAAGTCAAACCTAGCCTGCGTAGCAACCGTTTCCTTTCCTTTTCCAGGCGGAGATCGAGCGAAAGCGAGCGAAAAAGCGGCCGCGCGAAGGAGCACGCCTGGGGTGAGCAAACAAATTGGGGAGTAGTGGGAAGGCCAGTTTCGTTCCCTTCGCGTAAGTTTTTGGAAACGCTTGTTACGCAGGCTAAGTCAATCAGAAAGGACCTGAGGCAGTTATAGAGTAGGGGGTTTAGATCAAAACCGCCGAAGGTTGTCTCTTGTAGGGGGTTCCGGGGGCATCTTCCCCAGGAAATCGAGTTCCTTGGAAATGAAATTTTTGAAATTAAAAGACCAAGTCAGCGTTTTAAAATGTCTTATTTTTTTATTTTAGGAGGTTTAACCAAACCCTAAGAGCCCTCTTTAGATTCTTCTTTCCACTATACAAAGAGGACTTCCCATTCAGCACAAAAATGAATTGTTAAAAATTCGAGGTTTTTTATTTTAATTTCGTTTTCTTTAAAATCAAAGCCCATGTAAATGAGCTATTATTAAAATATCTCGCGTGCCTAGCCACAAGATGCTGACAAAAGCCAAGCCAAACCAACGTAAGCGAAATCTGTAAATGAAACAAATTCAAAACCGGCGACTGCTCGATCAAATCAACAAACAGTAGTGGGGGACTGATGGTTGAGAGTCGGGTGGGTCTTTGAAGCTCGAGTGAAGACTTGTTTATACTGTGAGTTGTTGATTCAAAGTCACTAACTGTATTTAATATATTACTTCAACACATTTGGTTTAGTGCTTAAACTTTCGTCAGATGGCTATGAGAGGTTTTACCCTTGATTAAAAAAAACCCAGCACTTAAAACGCGCAGGCTCAGAAAGCAAGGCGTGAATAATTCGAGAAACGTATATAGCGCAGGACTCACGCGCGTGCCAAACATAGTCTTTTTCGAATAGTCCAATAGACATTACCGAGTTGCTTTTTGCCTCTGTATCAAAACGAGTCATCGTGTAAAACCATTCATATGAAAATGAGTTCATCCTACAAGTTTATTTTCATCCCAATTAAACTTATTTTTATACGAAAGGTTTTTCATGGTACTTCTAGCCTGTAGTGCGGGCGTCATCCCTGTACCCCTACTCCCTAGGGATTCCCGTTGGTCTTTTGCGAGTTTGAGTCCAAGATGGTCTTTGCCTTATTAAAATGCGTGCGCTCGCTCATCAAAATACGCCTGAACAGTAGTCTGATGGTACTCTTACGGGGAACCTTTAAGTCGAGGTCCAGCCCCTTACCCTTTTGTACACCTTTTTAACATAATAGCTTCTCCATTTACATACCTTTTATTGAAGAAAACACCCTTTTCACACATCTTCTTAACAACACTGCATATTTCTTTTCCAAACCCTTGGAATGAGGTTGATGAAAAAGATCACGGGAGAACTTCATGCATTACTAGAAGAGATGTTAACTACATTTTATATTAATATTCAGGGACAGTAATGAATCAAGATACTCCGGTCTCGCTATCCTTTCCTCCGGGGGTACATGGTAAGTTACCAGTTTGCCGTTGAGTGCTTGTACTTTGATAATTAAGTAAACACGCCTCGTTTAGTGCTTACACCTTCATCAGCTAATGCAGAAAGGTTTGTTGTTATATAGACTTTAGCGTTTTACTGGAAAATACACCACTTGTAAAATTCTGCAATGCCACACCCAGGACTCTGATGGCGTACTTCCATACCCTCACAAGTGACGACATTGATCACTTCACTTATATCATGTTAGGCCCTGAAACTGTCCTTAATTTTGTTGGTGTATGATCGTCACATCCTCGACTTTCGGATTCTTCTTCGAAAGTCTTCGTTAATCTTCGGTAATCTTCCAAATTTTCTTAAACTTTTCGTAAAGTGATCGGAAATCGTCGGAGAATCGTCTTCAACGTCGTTACTACAGTATGTCTATACAATCAACAAAATAATGGATGGGTGTATGTAGATATGGATCGAAAAATTATCGTCTTAAAAAAGACAGCACGTTAAGCAAGCGCCCTTAGAAACTCGGAAATGTAGTGCGCAACTCATCAAAGAGAGTGTCGCGCTATGTTTTTTTTTTATGATTTAGACGTAACCCTCCAAGCGCGAATCACGTGTAAAACGTTTCAGTTTCATCTAAAAGAAGGTCTAAGCACTGACCGAAACCTCTTGAATTAACAACTTACAAACAGTCAATGACAAACCACAAACTTACAATGTCATTTCCTAAGTACAATAACTCAATTCCTCAATACGTGTTTCCATCATGAAGAATGGTTTATTAGGTGGGCATTGTACTTGCTCACCCTGAGTGATTTTTTACCGGTAATTTATATGAAAAAAAAAGCTTTGTCTTCTTCTCATCCATGTTCTGTAGTTATGTCTTTATTAATCATATTTCTGGTTTTTAATGGCCTTCTGCAAAGATCGCGTGCAGAGAGAAATTTCGTTTCTTATGTTTCCGCTTGGCACGTCAGATGCTGTGAAACCGAAATGGTTTTAAGAATGGATAATTTATGCGAGTAACACAGTTATAAGCAGTAACATACAGACAGACCTCTACACTTTTTCTTTGGAAGAACGGAAGGCAGAACGCAGGCTAGTGTGCAACGGTAAGTTAGTCGTTATTATGTTTAAAACGATACATTATTTGGGCTTGTACTGGTAATATTTAACATCGCTATAACAGAAAAACTGTTCCACCATTTGTGTTCTTACTGCTATGCGGCACAACATTCATATGTAGCCTTACTTTCTCTTCGCCACGATTCACCACCTAAATCGTCCCCGACGTTTTCTGTCCGACCTCGTAGCTCAGTGGGCAGAGTAACGGTTGATCTAGTCCGGAGGTCGTGGGTTCGATTTCCACCGAGGTCGAAAGATTTTTTCTTTACCTCGTGTGGTTCCCTGATTCCCTTTACTAGGGCTTTCGCCCAGTGGGTTATTCATGGGCTCAGTTAGCACTTTAATTTACACTTCAGAGTCTCTTCTTTGTTCCACCAAATAAATATAAGTTTTGGCCCGGTTAAGGCACGGAGTTCCGAATTGGAAACCTCTGCTAGCAGTTTATTAGTGATTTCTCTTAGAAAAATGTTCCATAACCCGTGTGACCCTCTCTTTGGACACTCCACATTTAGGCTTGTGAATGGACAACAATGAATTAAGAACAGACCAGTGTTATAGTTAGTTGACAAAGAAACTGCCCTCCCCTCCCCTACACCAAGTAAAACTTTCATTTACATCATACCATGATATTAAAAACAAATGTTCTAAACCGTGTACATATAGTGCAAAAATTCCTGAAAACATTTTAATGATCCCTTTTCTCGGAATTTAGAGAGACACGCCGAGTGCTTCACTTTCGACTCTTTCCGGTACTAACTTGACTGTGGTAAGATCTAGAATGACTAATCACTAATTTATTTCAGTCAGTCCTAACTCGGTTGGAAGCTAAATTGTTAATTAGTTAGAGAAACCTGCAATACGAATCTTCAGGTCACAAAATAAACCTGATCAGATTTATTCCCGCTCTTTATACTCAGTGCGAGTTTCGTAAATTGTCTACCTTGATGTGCCGTTGACACCCGTGTTATCGATCAAACAAATTGGAGCCAAGTTTGAGTTAGGACTGATTGAAATAAATAAGCCATTAGTCATTCTTAACTTTATTTCAATCAGTCCTAACTCGAAACTGCTTGATAAAACTTGGCTCCAATTTGTTTGATCGATAGCTTCTGAGGAAGATTTTTAAAAGGGTCCCGCATTCCACTTGCTGAAGAGTGCAAATCATGTTTCAAACAGAGGTTGTTTACATCTAATATTGTTTTGTAGGTTTCACGCAATGTTCAAAGAGAACTCTACTGCATGGAAGAAGAAGCTATTATGTACCAGTCATTTGAAACCCCTGCACCCCCCCCCCCCCCAAACCATTCCAGCCTTAGCGGGGGTTTGGCGGGGCTTTCACCTTAGGTACACTCCATGTTGTATCCCCGGTAGGCGGGGAATTCGCTGGAAGTCACGGTCTTCGCATTCCCTACTAGAGGAATAAGCGGTACAGTCATTCCCTAGTCATCTGCATGAGTATTCTTTTTGCTTTAAAATGATTTAATTGTTCACATTTTATATATATATTTTATATACTTGTCTCACCCTTACTGCTCATGATTCTACTGATCTACAAATAAAGCTGAACAGTGATCTAAACAAAATCCAGTCTTGGCTCCAAGCAAATAAACTTAGTCTTAACGTGAAGAAACTAAATATTCCATTATTGCTACTCAACACAAGATCACACATCTAGATCATCAACCTGATATTAGAATAAATGGCCATTCTGTGGATAGAGTCAGAACCCACAGATACCTAGGGTAGAAATTGATGATACTTTAACGTGGCATTCTCAGATTGATCAGATTGTTAAAAAAGTATCAGCTGGCCTGGCAATTCTAAAACGGGCCAGGGCCCTAGTACCACGAGATACCTTAATTAACATGTACAATGCCCTGGTTGTTCCATATTTCGACTATTGTAGCCCAGTATGGGGTTGTATCGGAAAATGCCAATCTGAGAGACTCCAGAAGCTACAAAATAGGGCTGCTCGTATAATAACCAATTCTGATTATATGACGCCATCTTCTTGTCTATTACATGACCTTGGCTGGATACACTTGAAGAAAGGCGTACTAAACAGCTAGCGATAACTATGTACAAGGTGGTCAATGATCACTTTCCATTTCGCCTCCATAACCTTTTTCAAACAACATCGCAAGTTCATACCTACAATTTGAGGAGCTCGGCTCATAATCTCTTTATTCCCAGACCACTCTCAGAGGCCGGAAACGTAGCCTGCACTATCGAGGTGCTACACTATGGAAACAGCCTCTCAACTACTAGCAAAACCCAGACCAATATTAGTGATTTCAAAAAATCTCTGCTGGACATAGTAATTGTATGACAAGTTGTAGTAGTTGTTTCCCGCTG
>JAHPZR010036871.1:0-17500 GCA_019787425.1 Platygyra sinensis
GTCCATACAGCCAAAACATTTTTTTTAGGTTTTCATTATCTCTATAACATCTAAAAATGTCTTCAAACTCAAAAAAGTGAATTTTGATGCTTTTTGCAATAAAATCAAGCTTTGAATTTCCTGCCTTGGCCACATCCAATGAAGTTGACCGCGTAATGATAGATTGGTGACGAATGACGTCACTTCAGGAATATCTTAAAGCTTTATGCTTTTATTTTGCTTGCTTGACGACCACATTGTTTGCCAACTTTAATTTGTTTGTTTTTCCTCGAGGAAAACTCCTCACCACTATTGAAACAACATTTACCTAAACTAGAAGGATTTCATGATTCCTGACTTGAGGTCACAACCCATTCAGAAACCCAGACCCTTTTCTGCACTGACTCACGGTCAACTTCATTGGGCGTGGCTGAAGCGGGAACTTTAAGGCTAGATCTTAGGACGTTAAAATCTCAGAATCCAATTTTTTTTCTTAGAATACCTTTTACACAGTATAGAGCTACCATAACTACTATAACTACTATAAAAACCCTGTTGGCCGTATAGACACTTTAAAGTTTTGAAACTGATGCAACTGACAAAACATACCTGGTTGATACAAAAAAAAAACGGTCATGTGATAAAAATTAAAAAAAACATCGGTCATGTGCTAAAAGTTTGTTATCATTGCTCTTTAAATTATTGTCCTTTCTCGCAATACACCAGCAAGGGCCCAAGCTGGGGTATTCTTCGGATAAGAATGAAGGGTTCCAGGAATGATGTCACCCTCCTCCCTCGGTACCATCATCCTTTTTGCTCGTTGACTCCTGGCTCTATCTGCCTTACGGTCCAGGCTCTGGAACTCACGATCTAACTCATCTGATCTCCACTCAAACTTGTGTCGCACTAGCTTTTCAAATTTGGGGATTGATTCTTCATCTGAGTTGTCTGGTTCATACACACTTTCCTCTGGTGACATGTACTCTATGGTCAGGACCTCCTGTAGTTTCCTCTTTTTTTTCAGCGGTGTATGAACTCTGCATGAGGGCTTCTTTGCGTGCCTTGAGTTTCTACGAGAAATAATGAATGGCTTTATTATGGTATCACTTCATTAAAAGTTCACAATAATTTTAAATGCTCTAATAATAGCAAACATTGTCAGTGGTCTGGAATTAAACCAACAGAACATACATGTACATGTATCTGGTCAATGCAAACAATTAATATTCTGGTACATATATAAATATTTATATCATAACAGAGAGATTTCCCACATGCTTATTGGCCAAGAGCTACGATTGATGAGACTGTAGACTGTGATGTGACATAACATGTGACACAATGTAAGTCAAACTTCTGAAAACTGGAGAAACTTTTTTACGCTTTTTCAAAACACAGGTCAGAAGAGCTACTTCCAAAAAAACACCTACTCAGGCACTGTTTTAAAATGTCAACAAAATGATTAGGGCAAAATTTTCTACACTATTGACAGCTTTGGGAGAAAAAAGTTATTGTACATGTACAAGCTGTCACATGAAGTGCATGTGTGTTCACATGTAATGTTTTTCAATCTTATACACCAGGAAGTTATTGTTATGGTATAATACAAATCAACCACATTTTTCCATGGTCTGCACTCCAATAATAGACTATAAAATGACGCTATTAACAGGGCTGTCCTCTAATGGCCCTAGGGTGCCTCAGGCCACTAACATTTGAATTTGGGCAACCAGATAAACTAACTTTTTCACATAAGCTTTATTGTTGGGTGACCTGGATCTCATAGTTTGGAACCTTTGGGCTCCTTGTAATTTTTCTTAGAGCACAGCTTCGACAAATTGTCGAAAACTTTGCAGTGAAACCACGAGCTAAAACAGTACAACACTCGATCAAGAATATCTCCAGAAATATTGGAGCAGTGTTCTTCAAACTTGGCACCAGAAACGTACATCACAAAAGAAACAGAATGACACCGCCTATGTTGTTGCCATGGCAACACTCTCGGCTCCAGTCTCCTTCTGTGAAAAACCAAATATCCCTAATTGCAATCTTTTAAAGTGGCACAGAGGGTCTAGCTCGACACACAAATGGTTCCCATATTGCCTTAACTATCCCCACTAGGTTGTTGTGAGTGGATGGTCCTTGTTTAGGATAAAATCTGGAAATTTACTGTTGTCATGGCAACAGCACGACAGGTGTCATTTGGCTTCTTTTGTGATGTACGGTCCTGATGCCAAGTTTGAAGAACACCGCTTTAATATTTCCAGAGATATTCTATATTGAGTGCTGTACTGTATTAGTGAAACCACCTATGACGTCATCACTTTACTCACAAAAACGTAAATATCTCTAAAACGAAAAAAGATTTTCTAAAAAGAAAAACGCCATTCTTCTATACTTTAAAAGGCCTTTCAAATTAGCGGTAATCATTTTTTACTTCATAGGCACTTTAAAGTTCAGGAAATTTTGAAAATAATCCAGTGAGTATTAAACTAACATACTCACCTTTGTAAAGTACTCCGAAAAATTCATGTAAATCTCTTATGTGGCTTTAAGATTAAAGTTTTATATGGTCCTTTGTGTCAATCCTTTAAACCTAAGTAGCATTAAATGCTTTTACTTACAGTTGTGGGTTTGCATACAAGGTGCATTAAAAATTTTACCTTCTCCATTTGTGTCGAGCGTGACGGTCAAATACTTCGATACTGATCATTGTTTTCCTCAAAGCCGGTTTCATTACGTAGAGTCCTCTAGAAAGGTTTGTAGAGGTACTCTTTTGGACAACTCTCGGCACACATACATGTATGAACAGTGAACGGTGATCCAGGATCCAAGGAAGGATTGATAAATGCCACGGCCGTTTTGTGTTTACAACAGGTGTTTTAGTTTCCAATCTCCTGTTGCTCACAGGAAATTTGAGTCGCCTTTACAAACCTGTTCATGGCGGAGCACCGGCGGCCCGAGGGGCCACCAAGCGGAGCCCCATAACCATATAGGGAAAAAGAAGCCCACGAATTGATTTTCTCATGGTTATCACGGGCAGCGGTATTGCTCGTGGGCGCGTACGCACGACGGCGGCGGTGGAGTCGCGCAACATGGCGGCCATACTCCAAATAATAGGTTGACAGAGACATGCAGCCTTGGTTTACCGTGTTCTTCTTTGATATTGGACATACATGTTATGATCAATTGATACCTGTCAAAACAAGGTATATGCTGACCAGTATCAAGTGACCATATCGCGGGCTCAAGTGCACAGCTCATTGAGGTCACGTGTTTTTTGAAGTTGACCGCTGACCAAGTGCTGGTTTTCGATTGGGTCGCGGGCTCGTGTCAGGTTTACTCCTTAAAAACAGGGCAGGAATGTTTGGAAGCCTGTTAACGCTAGCCCAGGATTAAAATTTATTCCAATTATAACTTTCTCTTCTATACAAATATTTTTTGTTGTTTTGTTTTGAGTATATGGTGATTATAAAACTCAAAACAGAAAGTCAAACAGTAAACAGAAAACCTCACCGCAAAGTTACAAAACTCAAATCAACATTCTACCTTTTCCTGGGTTAGCTCAATCAGGCACTGAACAACCCGGTCAAGGAGCTACGCTTTTAGGCTGGCCTTAATCTATATATTATCATGTATGACAAAAACCTGCAAACGCAGACGAATTTGCGGCTGTAATTCTGATCACGAAGGATTATAACTATTGTTTCCCACTGAGCTCATTTCCTGACAGTAACGTCATTGTGAAAGATCACGAAGGCTTAATAAATAGATTTATCCAAGCCTAAAAGCGGAGCTACACGGTGTGTATTTGTAGTTTTGGCCCTAAATTGTACCGCATCCGGGTTGGATTACATTGTCTCGGAAATGAGAAAAGCTAACCAGTTTTTTTCAGTATCGAACACATTCCTCGCAGGTGTGTGTGACCCCACGCATTCCACGTCAACTTGCATGAACTTTTTCTATAGGATTGCTGACAAGCAGAGCTTTTGGATGGTGTGTAAACTGGGAGCAATCTCTCTTTCCTCGAAAACCGTGGAAGAAGAACGTAAAACAAGTACGCGTTTAAGAGTGACTGTGAGCGTGACGTGCGAGCAACGAGCGGCCACTAGTAGTGGCCTCTTTCCGACGCCAGTGCTACTATTGTGGTTCGCTGCGTCGTTGCGAGCTTGTCAAGATTGCAATAACGCTCGCACGTTTACTAGTTTTGTGTTCTTCCTCATGGATTTTTTGGGAAAAAGAGAGACTTCTCCCGCAGTCTAGAAGATGATGTGATAACGAAAACTGATCATGAGCTCTAATTCATGGGCAGATTTCAGGAGAACCAGAGAGGCCACCTCCCTCCCTTCCCCGACCGCGAAGTTTTCGTGGATTGTCTCTTTTCAGGTGATAAGTCATTGGCTTTTTGCTCCCAAGCAAATCTCTTCAACGAACGTTAGAAGAACTGCTGTGCGGGGACAAAGACTGATCGCCCTTCACGGAGTCCTGCGCCTGCACTAGCGCATTCTCTCCACTCGAAAGGGACTGAGGAGCACTGGGAACAAGACAAGTTTTACACAGTGGTTTTCAGGTCTCAAGTGGGTTTTCCTCTTTATTAGGTATCGGAAAAATTCTTGCTCAGTTAGAAACATGTCAGATCATAATCAACGTGTACACGAAGGTCCAAGAAGACCTGGAGCTGAAAAATTCGAAGTTGAACGCCATGAAATGTTGACACAAGACTATATGTAGGTACCTTCTTGAAAAGATAAAGAGGTGAGCCACCTGATATATTTTTTTCCATTTTTAATTGTTGATAGGGGTGGACTTTAGGGCTGATTACACTTTTACAGTGCAATTAAGCTTGCTTTGTTTTCGCTCAGAGTAAAACGCAGATTGTGGACCGGGAGGTTAGATGAAGACTGAGGGTAAAATGCAGACTGCAGAGTATAGGCTTTTTGACTGAGTGATGTCACATTTAGTGTGTCTACCATTGAGACCTTACTTTAAACAGGCTAACTGGAGTATTATCTAGGCTAACCTAGAGATATACAGTCTTACCGGAGTGATATTCAGCCTAACTGGAGCACGATTCGCGTTACCGGAGTGCTGGTTTTCACTACAATTAGCCTGAATAATAATGTTTAAGGCCAGCGTCTGATGGGGTCATTATATGGCTGCGTCTCATAAGGACTTGGAACTAATGAATTCTCAAATTTGATTGGCTGAAACAGATATTGAAAGCGGTCTAGATTTTCCCATCTAGACTGGCATCTAGACCAGTAATGTTTTGCGGTGAAAAAGTTACAAACTAAAATACGGTGGATGCTGGTTAATACATGTACGGATTAATCCGTATTATCTGGGTGGCCATAGTAAGCGGGCTCTCAGACAAAACATCAGAGACACATGTTTTATTGATATAAAGACGGAAATGCAAATCAGGTGCCTATCACGTCTTGCCTCTTTCAAGAAAAGCTCAGCCAAAACAATGCCTCAGACTGATGCCGGCGTGGGCCTCCCGATAGCAAACCGAGTGCGAGATTGAATACTAGCTAGGCAAGCGCGACTTTCGAAATTCATTCCAAAACGTTCCCAGAGACCTCACTAGATACGATCTCACTACTCTCTGTTACTCACGAGTTGAATAGTAGACTATCGACATAACATTGTCTACAGCTTAGAAGCAAAGCACCAGGTTTAAAAAGTCGTATTCGGCGAATTCGTACTTAGCCTCGTGCTCGTAATTCTTGCCGATTGTATCAATAGACTTAAACTACAACCATGTGATTGCAATTGAGTAAGCTTGTTTTTGAATAATCTTGCCTTCCAGCTTTGGAAATTATTGTGGAGGACGAAAACCGTTTTTGAAGAAGTAATTTTTTTACGGTTTTAAAAGAGCTACAGCGTTCAAGGCATTAAACAGAGCAAATTATCCGCATGACGTAATTGATACCCTATTAACTGCAATTTTTCACTAGGCTAGTGCGTATCAAAGTTCTCAAAAAGTTCTTTTAGTTGATATGTCTGATTATATCTCAGGTAGTCTGGTATATTCAGTTTCAACTTTCTGGAAATAATTCCTAAGACTTTGCTCTAGGAGTAATCAAGCCCGCGATACAGTAAAAAGATCAAAATGTAGCCTAAGGGATACATCGCGATGTTTAGTGACGGTTGCTATGGTTACAAGGGCGTGATTGAAAAGATTGAAGGGTAAAAGAATCATCCTGTGGCCTCGCTTCGCTTTCGCATGTGTACCTGAATGGAACCGGTAGGTTTTTTTTCCGCTTAAAGCATTTCTGTTTTATTCCTCCACTAAATCTCACAAGCAATCTAGAATTTCATTTTCTGGTTATCTTCTCGTCAGCAGAGTCTGGAGTGAATTTTCTTGGAAGGTATATTCAAAACAACAGCATTTGCAACACAGTGGCGACATGGCAACATTTTATCTCATCGCGACATTGATGGTCCTTCAAGGACTGCTCTTCTCGTATTGTAAGTGAAACGTTTTAGTATCTATATCTATTTTGTTTCGGCCATCTTACGGTAATGATAATCACTGTAGGGTAATTAAAAACACTTCAGTTTCATTGAAAAAGCACCGTAGAAAATTTTAAAAAGTGCATACTTCCTTGCAAGTTGAATATTCATAGTGATGGTGTAGACAGCGAGCCAATGTCACGCGCAAACATGACAAAACACGCGTTTGTCTGCATGGTTTCAAGTAAAGCACATGATACTCATCCTAAGCATTCCTAACAAAGGTGAGGAGTAGGATTCAGAGTTCTTCTTAGTTGTCAGATAAATTAGATTATAATTTTTTTTTCTGGGATTGCTTTAATGCTTTAAACAGAAGCCCAGGTCAATGTTATTCAATGTGCCAGTCGTCTGTTTAGGTTGAGAGACACTGTAATGGTGGGACATCATTTCCAGCTCGTGTGCGTATGGTTTACTGAGGCAGTTCCGCTATGCAAGAGCTCATTTTAAGAACTCGAAACAGTTTCCGATTGAGATCATTTTACATTGACGTCATTGTGAATGACACTTCACAAGTTTTCAGTCTCCTTGTTAGAACAAAGTTTGCAGCTTGGCGGTCATAAAACAGTTGCTTGAATGAACACTTTATACTTCTTCAACTGCAAAATGCATCGCAAATTACTGTCGCAAAGAAGAAAGAGACCATCATACAAGGCAACTGATTAATTCATTCCTAAATCTATTTTTATGTTAGGTCATGTTCGTTAAATCTCGAACAATATCTACATTGGCTGACTCAATGCCGATCAGCTCGTTTCAATAGATCAGAAAATGTAGAATCTGATAGATCTCTTGCAGATACGTTGCTTTCCGCGTTTTCAACTAAAATATACAGTGAAATAAGTGGCCACGTGATCATCACACTGATCATCGTTTCATTCGGTTTGGACCTTGTACTCACGATCATGCAATAGTTGATTCAGTCTTTAAAAAATTCTAAACCTTTTAGGGGAAAAATCGTGCCCCCACTGGGTGCCAATCACTACACACGACTTGTTTCATCTTGCCCACGTACTATCATAACAGACCGATAAGAGATGAAACAATTTCAAATATTTGAATTCAGTATGAATTTAGAACCCCTAAAAATGTATTTTGATCATCTAAACATAGTCATGGAGGAAAAATTGATCAGTTTCCAAAATAAGCCAGGATTTAAGTGTGCTTGTGAGGTTTTTTTCGAACAGGGTGAGGCATGGCTTGGAGCTAGCGAGTTAGGTGAGCGCATATCAGATTCAACAGGAAATTAAGACTAGTAATAGTTATCACTAAAGCTGCCCCCGCTTTCTTTTATTTCTGCTGATTGGAAACAATATTGAACGTTGTTGTATGAACTAAAATTTTATATTTTTTGGTAAACTATGTCACTCATACTGCTCAAGAAACTTAGGCATATTACCATAAATATGATCCAAAGAATCAACGAAGTTAACTAAACTAACACATTCTGTTTAACTCATTCTATCACATGATGTATTCTTTACATAATACTCTCGCGAAGTGCATTCTGGCAAAAAATATCCAATCACTCTGTTGTTCTAGTCTGATACTGAAACAAACCAGTTGTCTTGATATACACTCTTTTTTATATAAGAATATATTTTATAACAATATCTAGGCTGAAATTTGCAAAATTTTAAGAATATTTTAAGAATAAAACTGAGGCTGAGATTTTGAAAAGGATACATATAATTTTGTGTGTTAAAACATCTGTAAATACAAGACAGCTTTATGGTTACAGTTTTAAGTGATTACACTTAATTGTCCTTGAGATAGTTGAAACAAAATCGGGTACTTTCGTTTCCATCACGCTATTTCTGGGCGAAATGCGTTTTTCAAAGCCGAAACGACCAAGTGTTGTTTGGCGTGACATCTTGGCCTCGCTGACTGCAACGAAAAGCGGTGGAGCACATGCACAATGTAACGCGATACAGATCCAGATACTTAATACCCCAATAAATTCTAAAACGGAAATGTCATAAGCTATAATGTAGGAATAATACAAGAATATTTTCAGCCTAAAATCGGCAGAAAAATAAGAAAATTCAGCCTCGGCCGGAAAAACGACATTCTTATAAAAGAAAATAATGTACCAGCAAACGTATTTCGAAAGCAGAACAGAAGTGACAGAGGTGAGATGTAAACAGAAGTATCGCGTTACAGTCGCCATACATGCAAATTAGAGTCAAGCTTTTTGTCGGTTTCATGTCCTCAACGAAATTTACATTTACATTATATTTGGATCCCTGCCAGTCACCCAGTCGTCACATGGGCTTTACGCTACGTACGATTATTCAGTACGTAAAAATAAGCCATCCAAATAAACGAGATGCCAAAGGAGTATTTCATACTTTATTCCTCCAGAGCTAACCAGAGAAAAAAAAACTGGCAAAAAACAGAGGTGCCAAACTCTGCAAATTACACGCGGATAACAACGGGAGCCACACAGACATATATGACCTCTATAAATGGCTCTACTCTGTCGAAATGTCCTCCTGAAAACACAGGATTATTGCTTAGCGAAATATTCAAATGTCCCCCGATCGTGCCATACAAAAGGGGCAGATCCTAAAAAATATACTAGTTCGAGCAAAACTTGCTAAGCGGCTATTACACGTGGATGGGAGTCGCGCAGGCCTGCCACCTTATTGTTATCCTTGGGTAATTCTGACGATGGAAGGTACTGTATTTAGCTATTTAGTTGCAACTGAACCACACTGGCTTCGAATTTCCAGTATACTTCAGAATTTCCTACGATACTCTCTGAGCTGTTTTTCTCCTAAAATCCATCTTCAGGATCTCTGAAAGCGTTTTCAATATGTTTTAGATCATAATCTCGGCCATTTTGAAGCGAATTTATTTGATCGCGCTGCTATAGTAATGGAGGCCGGCAAAAACAGACGCTGAAGTTCCGAGACGCTTGAACTCGAGACTCGTGGCAAAAACGCCGACCCCACAAGTCCTCGCGCGCATGTCTCTTTGCTGGCCGCCCATGAGCGTTTGCGGGAAAAACGTCGATACCTTGCGGGCGTGCAAGCGATCAAATCGAGATTTCTTGCGCCTATACAATCTACCGGAAATACCTTCATTCTCTCTTCTCTAGTCTTCCTCTATATTACGCGGGGAGTCCTAAGGTGCCTCCTCGGGTTTTTGGCCCTCTGGGACCAAAAACCCTGCGGGGGCAATTAAAGAAATTCATGGATGGCCTGCCACAACTGGCGTATTTCCTTTGTGGATACATTATTGTCGAATATGCGGAGTGATTTTTCAAACGTAAAATGAAGTTTCGGAATCATTTCTGGCTGAAACATTCTCGGTACCAGCACTGTCTCTCCTCAGAAGGCAATGCTTGATCGTTTTGTGCTTTCTGTTATTGTCAAAAAACAAATAGACGCTAATTTTACCCGTCTATGCTCGAGTCAATGCTGCACGGGCTCACTGTAGTCCAGTTCTGGCCCCTCTCTCTGTCACGCTCCGCTCTCGGAGAGAGAGGGTCTAGGGACATTTGTCTGCGCATGCTCGCGCTAAACCAATCAGAGCGGATCAGAGCACAAGATGTTGATTTCACACGACCGAAAATATATTCATGGCGAGTGAGCTTGGTAACTCTCAGAAAACTTTTCAAGTAACTTGGCGCATTGGAATGTAATTTCTGTGGCATGTCTACGCTTTCGTTAGTTTTATTTCTTCGAGACAGAAAAGGAATAGGAGTTTGAAACGAATTAAGGCAAGTTTCGGGCATAGAAAGGAGAAGGTGAGAAAGCTCATTAAATATGCCCGATGCAAATGAAGTGTTTACATGCACTTCGCTCAAGAAGTAGTTTTCCCTGGGAGTTTTCGACAATATTTTGGCGCATTTCAATTTTCTTTGCCTTACTTTTGGTTCTGGAAATAAAACTGTGTGGATGTGAATTTTGCGAGTTTCGAGAGGATGGCGAATAAACAATAGATAGCTCATTAAATATGCCCGTTCGTATCCAACACCGATGGAAAACACAAGCTCTGCAGAAGCCTACGTTCGATAGCCCTTAACCTGATCCTTCATTACTGATAGCAAAGGCACAACAACTACAACTGTAGAACATTCTAAAAGTTCGTATATATTCTTCTTCTACTAACCTAAGAAGCAAATGGAACTCTACCAGTCGGTAAAATTCCCGGTAAAATTCTAAAAACATTTAGGTTTTAGTTACAGCGTTACAAAAGATTGAGAAAAATGTGATCAACAACAAATACCACAAATTGGCAGTTAGTCCTCGTAATTACCCAAGCTTAGCCTTCTCTCGGCACTCGTATCCAGTGTTTTTTAATTGAGCGCAACTCCTCAGCTCCTCTGAATGCTCTGATCTGAACTTCAAGAATTCACGCAACGCTCGCAGCATTTGTTTCTTCTCGGAATAATCTGAACTGCTAGAGGAAATCGGTCAGTGCAACGAACCAAACACGGAACAAACCCGATCGAATTCGGGAAATATTATTTTCTTTTGCTGACAGAGACAGAGAGAGGGGCCAGAACGGCCAGAACGGCCAGAACTGGACTAAGGTGTACACATGCGCAGTAGCCGTTAGCTAGAAAACTGACTAACCGACGAGCATGCGCAGACAAATGATCCTGGACCCTCTCTCCCCGGCGTTGCGTGACAGGAGAGGGGGACCAGAACTGGACTAGGGCTCACTGAAGCAGAAAAATATTTAAAAAACGCGGTTTCAGTATCACGTAATTTGACTCGTAATAACCAAATTAAAACCTTGCTCAGCCCAAATTGCCAATAACTACCTCAAAATTCACAGAGGATATTACACGGCGGCGAGAAGATATGAATTTTCTGTTCGAGTGGCAAGAACAATATCTCACGAGTGAGCACAGTAAACGAGTGAGATATTGTTCGTGCAACGAGAACATAAAAATCATATCTTCGAGCTAACGTGTAATGTTCTTTTTATTATATAGGCATACTGATGACGGCGTATTTGACGATTTTCCGATTTTTCTCAAGATTCCGTCGAAAAACTTGTCCGAAGGTGACACGAACGCTGCCGAACATTTTCCGAAGATTGCTGAAGATTGCCGAAGACTTTTGAGGACGACAATAGACAAGAAGATGTTTCGATCATACACCAACGAATTTAAGTACAATTTAAGAGACAAACTTGAAATGATCGAAATCTTCTCTGGTGGGGATATGGAAAATACGCCACCCACGTCCCGGATGTGGTTTTGTATGAATTTTTCGAGTGGTGTATTTTCCAGTAAAACACTTTTGCCTATAGTAAATGGTTTGAACCCAGGAGTATGTTAAAGATCTTTATTGACATAAGAAGAATAATAAAAGAAACACGTCCAGAGACAAAACGTCTGGACTTACAATTTCATACATATATCAATCCATCATGTATATACAAGACTAAGTAGCTACACAAATTCAAAAAGACATCTATTAAAAAAGCAACGTTTAAAACGTTCGGTTCTAACTGGAGGCAGGATGTAATTATGTCCTCTTTTCCTGAGGCTCCTAGCTCTCTGAACTGGTAAAAGTTCATGTAGTGGATTTGTACTGTCAGAGATTATCTCGTCCCAAAGAAGCCTGTCTTTCATTTTAATTACATCGATTATGGGAGTGTATTTGCTAGTATACCCATAACGTAAAGCTCGCTTACAGAACTTATCAATATGAAAGAGATATTTACTATAGTGGGCAGAAGCCCATACCTCAATTGCGTAAGTGAAAAGTGACATAATTAGACTGTCAAACAGCAGAGTAAGTTCTTGTAATGAATAGCCGTAGTATTTGCAGACTCTGAGGATATACAGTCTAGAAGTTGCTTTGCTAAGCATGTTTTCAAATTGAGCGTCCCAGTTACATGGATCTTGGTTTACTGTAACTCCTAGCAGCTTTAGTTCGCTATTTCTAGTTATTCCGTCCATGATGAGTTATCGCTTTGAGTGTTTGCAAACTGAACGGTGCTTGTGCCCCACTGAAGGGCACAAACATGGCGTCTTCAAACATTTGTGTGACGCATTTCTTGAAATAACGCGCGAATAAAAAACAGCGAAGACCTGATTCTTAGCAAGGTTGTTTATATAGCAATCATCTATCATATCCCAGATTCTTGACTTTTATTTATTAAATGGTTACTATTTGATCACACGAAAGGTGAAAACCGAGAATAAATTGAAAAAAAAAAAGGTTTTTGAGAGATTAAACCGGTTTTAACAATGCGTACGACAGAGAAGACTCGAGTTTTGTTTATAAGATTGCTGATAATATCCGGCTCAATGTGATTAGCTACAGCTTGAAATTAGAAACCGGCGCTGCATGCTTTTAAATGGCTTCAAAAAATTAACATTTAAAACTCTCGCCAATAAAAAGTTGACGGTCTTTTATTTTTTACTTTTTGCACAGTTCCAGAATCTCCAGCAGTTTCCTACTAGTGCTGTTCATAATTCAGTTTTAAAAGCTATGCAATGTCTAACGGGCTTCATACGGCGTGTTGAAAGACGCGTTATCAAGTTTTTAATCATTTTAAAACAGTTTGTTTATCTGCAGCAAGGTTACGTGAACATTTCGCATGACAAAGCAAACGGGTGAAATAGGAAATCTAAAGGTTCGCTGTGAGTCGTCGAGCAGAGAGAAAATGGGATGATGTAGCAGCTCTTGAAAGGTCTCACATGATTGGCTTGCTACCTTTTGAGAGTACAATAGAACAAACAACAGAAACAATGCCCCCTAGCCACAAAACAATAACAGCTGCTGCGATGACGACAAATAGAATTACAAGCTATTAGAGCTGCTACACTACCGAGAAAATGTTTGCCTCACAGTAGGGTAACAATCTAAAAGATACATGTCATTATCCAATCACATTAAAGATACTTGGAACAAGATTCTCAAAACTGATTGGTCATTGACCATAGGTATAACTGCCTATTTGAGCACGACAAAGGGCTTGATATGCGTCATTTTCACGCACTGGGAAGAATAGTAACCGACGCTGACTGCATTCACTATTTATAAGCTATCCCTAATTAAGCGTTTTCAGATGACGTCACGGCAGCAATATCGGTGTTCCGAAACAATGAAACGCTTGTCGTGTTTTCTCATGTAAATAGTTTCTTTTGTAGCCATAAATTTGCGTAGCTGCTGATCACGTGCTTTGTAAGAAAAACAGTTTCATGAGCAATGAATAATAAAAATTAGTGGGGATAAACAACCTCTTGAAAACATCTCGACCTCATTCTCAAGTTTGAATAGCAAATCGTTACGAGCGATGCAGACACTGAATACACGAAATATTCGTAAATTATACTTCGGCAGCCATATTGTTTCCCGACACAATGAAACGCCGGTCGTGCTCTTTCATGTAAATAATTTTTTTGTGGCAATAAATATGCATAGCTGCTGCTCAGGTGCTTTATTCTTGGGTTGCACGTGACGTCATCGCTTTCTAAAATAGAAAACTAAAAAGCCACCAAAGTTATTATCTTCATCAGGCATGAGAGGGGTAAATTTATATCCGGTGAAAAACCTTTCAGCTCAAGAACATGCTTCGTCTAAAAACATGTACATTTTTAAATTTCAGAGTTATGGCGCTGCGTGACGTAAAGCTACGAGCCCGTTTGTTGAAAAAGATATACTTATCTCGGGAATTTTAGCCTTAGTATTAGGAAAAGTGCTTATTTAAATGTTTGCTTGATCGGTTCAGATAATCAGTGGCCTAGATAGCCAAAGTAAGTTCCAAATGTGTACACTATTTTCCGGCCGCCAAGTTGGTGTCCCTTGAGGTACACCAACATGGCGGCTCTATACTGGGCTCTGTAAATTTGTGCAAAATACTTCGAAAAATATTTGAAGTAAGTTCGGGAAAAAGTACAGACCTAAACTTGTAGAAGTGTCTTAATTATTTTCCTCCTATAGCATTATAATTTTTTGTGTTTATTCACTGAATAGTTTACGAATTATTTTCCCACTCATCACTTCCACTCATCGAAGTTTCAGTACTTCGCTATTCCGGAAAAATTCGTCTCGGAAAAAGCGACTTCCGAGGTTGCCATTTTGAAACTGTCTTGGAAGCTAGGTCGTGTTAATGTGACGTCATTCCGTCCTGCTCGAATTGAAGGAAGGAGAAAAACCTGCAACTGACCCTGCATCCGTCACAAGGTCAGCAAATTTGTTTTTTTTTTTCAAGCGATTATCCACTTCACTAGCTTCAATTCTATCATTTCGAAGTTTGGAACGTTTGGCTCAAAATATTTCGGCTCAAGAGCAGCCATAACCCAGAGTGGTAGTTAAAAGAAACCTCTCCGACGGAATGTATGAGTGGTATACCACTCGAAAGCATCGATGGCGGATCTAGGGGACCCCCCCTCCCTTATTTTGGGTCAAAAAAAGAAGAAATGACTCAAAGTCTGGATCCGCTAACGAGCATTGCATAACTGGTATTAAAGTGGATATGAATGGTATTGACTTTACCACTCTCATGATTTCTTAGTTGAAGACAGCTATGATGTATTAAACGCCTAAACTGGCACGTCTATGCCTCTTCTTATATGTAGGGGTAGATGCCTTGACATTCTATTAGGCACCTGACATTGAGCATATTTTAAGTAACAGAAATCGAACCGACTGAACCGCGTGAACAAATTGAAAAGATATCATCGAAAACAGAGTTGAAAAGGAATGAGTTAATTCTAGATGTGTAAATGTCAATGAGTGTTGTGAATTTTGAGAGGAAATTTTGTGTTCACTTTTAGATGTCTAACTAGCCTTTCTAATTTACTCGTGATTTTAGGTGAGACCAGTGTAATGGGCACTGCAACCGTAATTAGAAGTGCTACACTACCTACAACTGTACAAGCTACTCCATCTTTGGGAGGAACTGAAACAGTGGCAGTTGGAGGAGACACCGTCACAACGGCAAATGGAGAAAATACTGTAACAACAGCAGCTGGCGGAGGAGGAGGTGGAACAACCGTCACAACAGCAATAGGAGGTGGTGGTACGGCGACCGTCACAACGGCAGTGGGAGGTGCTCGTACAGCGACCGTCACAACGGCAAGGGGAGGTGCTGGTACAGCGACTGTCACAACGGCAGTGGGAGGAGGTGGTGGTGGAACGGTTACAACAACAGCTGCTGGTGGTGGAGGTGGAGCGACCGTCACAACAGCAATGGGAGGTGGTGTTGGTGGAACTGTTACAATAGCAGCTGACGGTGGTGGAGGTGGAGCGACCGCCACAACAGCATCACAAGGTGCTGGAAGTGGAGCAACAGTCACAGCAACAGCTGGAGGAGGTGGTGGAGGAGCAAACTCTTTAGCAGTAGAAGTAGGAGATGTCACAACAGCAATGAGCGGTGGAGTGGGTGGAGGATCAGCCACAACAGTAGCAGGTGGTGGTGGGATTTCTTCTTCAAAAACTGCCACAACGATGACCTCAAGTGTCGCTCCTGAAAAAGAGCCAGGTAATGATCGTTTTCGGATCGTTTTATGACTCCCTACTGAACAGTAAACTCATTAAGTGGGAATCGTTTTGTGGTAGAACTGTAAAGATCCCTCTCTCCTTCCCTCCCTTAAAATGGACAGTAGAAGTATTAATTAAACAGTCTTTTCCTATATTCAGGTGCGAGACTCAAGACTGAACATGGTGTGCCTTACTTCCAATCCTGACTAGAATAGCCCCAAATTGGATTCGAAAAAAGTCGGAAAGAACAGAGAATTTTTTGTATTGAGATTCTTATGAAATTCAAGATCTTGTTTAAAATCAATAGATCAAGAGGCCCATTTTTGGTAGAACACTCTTTTGAGATATGGTTACCGCAGAAATGTTAAGTCAATTGACCAAACGATTGGGACAACAGTCTGACTACAAAAAATTTTAGGAAAAGCCTAAGGTATTGATCACTAAAGCTTTAAAGCTGATGGATCCGCGCAGGCGCTGACCTCCCTCGTGCCCTGTCAGTTTTCTTTCGGCTTCAAGCATACAAGCGTCCTCGTTTCAGCTGCAGATAAGGTTAAGATACAAATATGATTAGCAGGATAGCGAATCCTTCTAAAAAGAAAACCTTAAATCAGAACAAAGATTAGAGGAAGAAGTTTGCAAGCCAGGTCCCAGTAATTCAAACCGCGATTAAACTAATCGGCACTCAAGCCTAATCGTCGACTTAATTTGTAAGAGCAATGCTTAGTTCATTTTGTTATATTGTAAACCGCTGTCTTTGATGTTAATATTTTATATATTCTTGTGTGCTGGTCACCGAATAATACCAGTCTATCAACCTTTGTTGACTGATTGACCGGTCTTTATTACCAGGATAAATAATTATGATGATGATAATGATGATGATGACGATGATGATTATTATTTATATATTTGAAAAACGACGTTCAGTGTCCTTACCTTGCCTTAAAATGTGTACTTCGCTACGAAACAGAAAGCGAAGTGAAAATTAACGGACTGTGGACTTTTTTTTCTCGTTTTTTTTTTTTTTAATTTCGTTTGTATGTCCATCAATCGTAAACGCGTGCTCCTAAACTTTCTTTCCTCCTTTTAGCTTCGGTTTTGAAAAACCGGGCCCTGACCACCGTTTCCATGCTCTTCCAATTCACTTTAACGCCACGCTAGCTACATGGTAAAAACAAGTGCGAGGTTGAATTGTTATTGAATAATAAGCAAATTAGACAAACTAATCATTCCTGCAAGGGCAAGAGCTTTTTCTGAGTGAAATAACATTGTTGTTTTGATTTTTGTATAATTATATTGTTTTCTTTCCTAATTCAGGTCCGACAGTTATTTTGATATTAATAGTTACAACTAATTGCAGTGATGAAAAATTGCTGGCCTTGAACGTTAGCGTACAGATCGATGTAAGTAGAAGCAAAACCGTGATTACTTCCAACACAAGAACATGCAATCCTCACACGTTATTATCGCTTCTAAATATTCATTTAATACTTCAGGTTTGAAATGGAGCGGCTTTTGCTCAGTCACGCCTGGAATGAATATAGTGT
>JAHPZR010036871.1:20000-23698 GCA_019787425.1 Platygyra sinensis
TTTCCCTTTTGTTAATCTGCATGATCTGTTTTTGCGACTATAAATCCCTTTTCTTGAATAATGAATGCCGTCTCTAATGAGAAACGTTGTCCTACCTCAATGGCTTTTTAATATCAGGCCGACTGGTACACAAATTTCCCGCGGTTTCAAGGTGCACAACGTGATCACGTGCGAGTCCAAAGTTCAAGTTGTTGTGTCCCTAGGGAGTTAGTGAGTTTTATTCGCCCTAGGGAGTTAGAGAGATTTAACCCAAGGCACGTGACGCGTTCTCCTCCAATCGGAGAACGTATTTGAGTTGGGAGGTATAAAAATTCCAATTATTATTACTTGCTACGAGTAGTAAGGAAAGGCCGGTTCTCCAACAAGGACACAGGGACACAGTGACGTCACAATACCCTAGGGGTTGACGTCATCATGATGACATCATAATCTAAAAATATTATACTGACGTCATCGTGATGAGGTGTCATTGGAAGTATTACGTCATAATCTTAAAATGGGTAGAATGATGTCATAGAATTATTTTTAGTACCAGAGGTCATGTGATTTTTTCATTATAAATACGTTAAAACCTCAAAGGTATGCTATCTTGAGCAACTAGCAAAGGAAGTTGAATACACAGCTTGAAATCATGATTGGTAAATTTCAAAGAAGAAATCTACTGGTGGATGAAATTGAAATACAAGCACTGCTGCTAAGAAACAAAATTGCAGACATTATACAGGAGGGACCACGGTTTCCGGATTTTTGCTGTGGAATCGCTGTGGAATAAATTAACTTCGATCTAAAATTGCTGTGGAATACATTAACGGGGTGATGTCATAAGTTATTGCCTTGTATTTGTAAATAAATTGCTGTGGAATGCATTAACATGTTCTGGTCGTTACTGCTGTGGTTTCTAATTAACTGATTTATCCAGGCTAACCAGCCCCAAAAACTGGTTTCTTCACACTCGCCTAGACTTGCTCGTTAATAATTAACCCTGATTGGAAAAAATCTCTTTCGTGTTAAAATTATAAGAGCGAATTTTAACGAAAGCGCTTGGGAAATAATTCGTTCGAGCTCGTTGTTTGGAAAATTATGTTCCCTGTTTATCAACATGGCTTCCGTTACCGATGTTGCGAAGTTCAAGCTCTTTTGGACGCTTGTTTAACTGTCCGTCGGATTCGGAAATGTTGACAAGCGCAAATTTTTGAAAGCGTAATAAGGTTCTCTAGCTTTCTTTCAAAACGTTCTCCGATTTTCGAAACCGGGCTCTTTTAACCCCGATTGGTTTAGGTAGAATCTATCATGCTTTTATTCTCAGCTTTGCTGATGAGAGAGAGAATTAATTCTTAGCTAACTGCTCGAGTTTTCCGCTCCGTTAGTCACGCAGTGCCTCTTACTTTTAACCCCCGATTTGCATACTGACAAACTCGAACGGAGAAACCCATGGGACAGCTCTGTCATTGAAATGACAACAATAGAAGTTCAGAGCGCTAATGAATCGTCAACACGCGACAATAAATATTTTTGAACAGCACGTTTTCTTAAGAGACTTTATTGCTTGTTAATAGTGATATGATTCAAATACACAGAGATTTGAAATGAATAAAAATACATTTATTGACAACGAAAGCTCCAACAACTACGAAATATACATCTCAGTCATTATGAAAATCTACGATTGCGAATTAAATTGATTTCTATTTGGTCTATGAACCTAATAGACAACACAAAACAACTGTTAAATATTCAAGACCGAGAAAATGAACAAGTGCTTTTCGAAGACTTTTATTGCAATCCATTTTAACTCAGTGTTTACAACTCTCTGAGCTCTAACTTGTCAAGTACTACAGTTTGTTCTTTCAATGCGGGCATGATCCAGAAACAACAATATGACGAATAAATTCAGTCTTTATCTTCATTTGGAATTTGCGGGTTTTTTAATTTATTATTAACTTTCTCCTTTTTTCGCGTATTTGTAAGGATGGCTTTGACTTTTAAGGCGCCGAGATCGCCGTTTCTGAATCGGTTCATCATCGTCTAAGTAATTTACAAAATTAATCCGCTGCCTTTTCTTTGGCGGTGAGGGCATTGGTGACGGTGATTTTACTGTGGGAGGAGGGGTCAGTATGACAGGATTTAACGGAGTTACTGCCGTAGGTCCTTGTAAGACGGCCCCTTGATTTAAATTTGGTGCCACGTTGAAGGGGTTTAGGGGCGTAGAGGGTGTTGTTACCGTTGTAGAATCTCCTAGACTTGTTGGCAAATTAACTTCCGGCTGACTGGTGTTCATCTCTTGAGGTTTATTTCTAGCTGGAAGTGGTGTGTGTGTGTTCATTTGTTGTTGGAAAGTCAGGTATCTGTTTTGCAGCTGTAGAAACTGTTTAGCTTTCTCATCTTCTCCGAGGTCTCTGCGAGAGAGAGTAACATCCATTCCACTTTGTAATCGCTGCATGGTTGGAAGAAGAGGGTCTGATGAAAGATTTTGCTGTTTCAGATATCTTAGTAACTCCTGAGGGATATTTTCTTCCATCGCTGCTTGATTAAATCTTTCTTCTCCAGGGAGCACGTTTGTTCTCAGCCTACAGTCATCTTGAGTTGTAGTTTTCAAATCGATCAAAAGATACCCATAGGGCCTTCTTACAGCTTCTTCATATTGTTTTAGGAAGAAATCGGTGCGCCCGGGATACATTTGTTTGGCTAGGGTCAAAACTTGCAGCTTATCTCGAGGATTTTTGAACAACACCAAGTAGTGGCTGTTTAAACTAATGCTGCGACTGCCTTTTCCTTGATGGAATACGTTCTGTACGATGTAAATGACACTCAGGTTGCGATGATGGGATCCTCTTGTAAACAAATTGACAATTCTCTGATCTTTGCCGGCATCAATCATCTGATCGTCAAAGACGATTAAATTCCGTTTGTTAGCACTAAAATAAGCATCTTGTTCTAAAGCCGTGGGGATTCCCTTGACAAATTCTATGTTTGGTACGGTGACTAGCATTTCCATATAAGCGGGCTGCCACTGCGAGTAACACCACACTATCTTTTCGGGAGGAAGGTTAATCATTCTGTAAGCCTGTGTCAACAGCGATTGGACCCAGACAGTCTTGCCTGATCCCGTCATCCCAGCCACCATACAAGTGAACGGGTGTTCAAACTGAAACCGCTGACACTTCTCAGTGGAATAGTGCATCGCATTAAATGGAGTGAAGTGACCGGGAGTACTGTGTCTATTATTGATATGTCTTTTCATACTGTCTTTTCTGCTAAAGGATTTTTCACAGTAGGGACCATCCCAGGCCCCCCTCCCCTCCCACCCCCACAGCCTAGCCCCAACCCCAGACCCCCCCACCCCCCCCCTAGCGCACCCCCCCCCCCCCTCCTCCCCTTCTCCTACCCCCCACAGATCTCAGCAGCGCCCAGCAGCCCATCAGAGTCCAGCCCACACCCAGCAGCCCCCCTCCCCCCAGGACTACAGCCCCCCCCCCAGCACACCCAGCCCAGCCCCTACAGCCCAGGTCCCCCACAGCCCAGGGCCCTCCACCCCAGCCCCACCCCCCCCAGGCAGCACCTCCCCCCAGCAAGTGGCCTCCACCCCCCAGGACCCAGACCCAGCACACCACCCCCCCCCTCCCACAACAGGCACCCACCCTAGCCAGCCAGCCCACCAACCCCAACACCCCACCGAGAGACCCCCAGCAGCACACCAG
>JAHPZR010036872.1:0-10597 GCA_019787425.1 Platygyra sinensis
CATAAACATGCTGTATTTATCAATATCTCATATAATAAGTCAAATCAATGCGCGCGCTCTGATTGGTCAATCGGCTCATGGGTATTGTGCCAGGTAAACCCAGGGAAATCGCGCTTTTCCTCAGAATTATTATATAAAAGTTTGTAAATCACTCGCTGCGGCTCGTGATTTACAAACTTTACTCGTGTGTCTTCCCAAACACCCGCGTGGGTTATTACCCCTATAAACCCACAGAAAGTGTGTGTCTATTGCTTAAATATCGCATAGTAATAATTCATGAAAGAAATTTCCTTCAAGTTTGTCACTCAAATTAATAGCATTTTCGTGCGTATTTAAGCTCAATTGACCTAACCACACGGATCCAAAACATCATTAGGCGAAGATTTTTACGATTTGTTCATGGTGATTTCTGTATAATGGTAAGGTTGAATAAAAGCGCCGAGGCACGAGGATAGAAAACCTTGTAGTCTGAGTGGCCGCTAACGTTGTCCCATATTGCAAGCTTACCATCAGTATTAAGTTCGCGCTACGCATTTATACACTTAGGGAGGAAAAACTTAAAAAAAATATAAGTAATATTTCAGAACCGAGTGGGAGGGTTTCAATCAGCGTTTCCAACACGGTAGAACACATGAAACCACGAAGGCCGCAGGTTCGAGTGCTTTTCAGTGTTCCCAAGCGTTTAGAAACCTGATGAAAACCCGAAGCACAAGTTTTTGAAAATCTCTTTCCAAAAACAAAATTAGTTAAATTATTATTTGAACAAGTTTTTTTTTAATTCAAATATTATATTTGAGACGTGAAATGCGCACGATCCTCCAAAAAAGGTGCATGTGTGCATGAGCCTATCACGTAGATTGCTGTTGTGCCCCCCCCCCCCCCCCTCCCCTGTAACAATTTTGAATAATTCAAATGTCACGTGGTTAACGAACTATTGGTCAAGTTCGGAGCGAACACGCTTGCTTTGCCAAAGCAAAATCGGCAGAGTGCAGATTAAGACCCCAAAAAAACTAGCAAAGAAGAGAGAATAGTGTATGGCCAGGGCTATACGAAGTAAAGGTGCAATTTAGTCTGTTAAATGCTCGGATAGATAGTAATTAGCCACGCCCGTTTAGAATGCGAATTGCTAATGTCAGGGTCAGCAGCCATTTTAGGTCGGAAGCGTGCAACAAGGTTGAAAGCGAAGGCAAAAGACGAGGTCGCCACCAGTGAGCGAGAATTTAAATTTAGAAAAAGAATGGGATTTTCAGTTTTGGGGAGTTAGAGTTCAATAAACTCTACCGTTACATCAACGTCAGCAGTAAATAATTTAGGTTGAAACGGTTTGTTTCGTAAAATGTTGCTGATTAATAAAAATAAGTTATTATTACATCATGGGTTCTTAGCTTATCAATAGCATTACTAACAAACATATTAACAAAATTTCAATCCGTGGTTTTGTTTGAAATCGTTTTAAACATACCGTCGGTTTCAATCGTTATTCATGAGTTTCTAAACCCAGACAACCTGACCAAATTAAGATGCCCTGGTTGGAGTAAGAGATTCATGAATAATAATGAGATTCATGATGTTAGTTTTAACCACTACATAGGGCGTAAGTGGGTTATTATCCTTTTTTTTGTTTTATAGGGCTTACAGAGGACGACGAAATGAACAAATCTAGACTTTTTTTTTTTTACCGGTGTTGCAAGTCATCTGTGTTGGCTGGGTTATTGAACTTTCCTTTCTAAACACAGGTCGAGTGTAAAAGTCATCGCGGTCTGCAAAGAATGTTTGATTTTCCTAGATAATGAGGTGCTGAGGAAAAAGGAAGAGAAATTTGTTAATTTAGTGAGCATTACTCTCTACAGAATAATCTTCATAGCGTTTTGTCTCATCCCTGATTACAAAAATGCCACAAAACAGGGGAATGAACTTCTTGACATTTACCACAAGTGTGGTAAAACAGGCGAAGATGAAGGCGTCCTATTGTTAAGACTAGCCATGATCTATGAAAAAACTATTTAAATATGCAGAGGCAGGAAAACTTTATGAGAAAGCCATCAGTATCATGAGAGAAGTCGGTAACAGAAAAGGGGAAGCAGCCGCTTACGGAAACTTAGGAGTCGTGTTTCTATCTCTTGGTGAGTATGGCAAAGCTAAAGAATATCTCGAGAAGGCACTGGAAATAAGAATTGTAATTGGTGACAGAAAAGGAGAAGCGGCAGATTACGGGAACTTGGGAAGTGTGTTCCACTCTCTTGGTGAGTATGGCAAAGCTAAAGAATATCTTGAGAAAGCACTTGCGATCAGACTTGAAATTGGTGACAAAGAAGGAGAAGAAGCAGATTACGGAAACTTAGGAAGTGTTTTCCAATCTCTTGGTGAGTATGGCAAAGCTCTAGAATATCATGAGAAAGCACTGGAGATCGGAATTGTAATTGGTGACAAAAAAAGGGAAGCGGCACATTACGGAAACTTAGGAATTGTGTTTTTTTCTCTTGGTGAGTATGCGAAAGCTAAAGAATATCTTGAGAAAGCACTGGAGATCAGAATTGTAATTGGTGACAAAAAAGGAGAAGCGTCAGATTACGGGAACTTGGGAAGTGTGTTTTTATCTCTTGGTGAGTATGGGAAAGCTAACGAATATCTCGAGAAAGCACTGGGGATCAGAATTAAAATTAGTGACAGAGCAGGAGAAGCAACAGATTACGGAAACTTAGGAACTGTGTTTCAATCTCTTGGTGATTATGACAAAGCTGAACATTATTTTCAGAAAGGACTTGTGATAAGAAAAGAAATTGGTGACAGAGCAGGAGAAGCAACAGATTACTGGAAGTTAAGTACGTTGTTTTATTCTATTGGTGAGCCTGTCATTGCTGAAGGGTATCTTAAGAAGGCACTTTCAATTAGTCAAGATATTGGAGAGCTTGACAAAGAGTTGAAATGTCTTTATGATCTTACAATCCTGAAGATAACCCAAGGAAAGATCCAGAAAGCATTGGACTATATGGTCCTGAGTATAGAAAAAAGCGAAAGTTTGCATGGTTTGTTAAGAAGCAACGATCAATTGAAAATATCGTTTTCTGAGATTCGCAGGTCTCCTTATCGGATATTTGCTGCTTTTCTTGTTTCTTTACGAAACCCTAACAAAGCCCTTCATATTGTAGAGCTGGCACGCGCTAGGGCGTTAGCAGACTTGATGGCAACACGGTACTCTGTTGAAAGGCACCTATCAGCAGCTCATCCGCTGTCTTGGATCGCCATAGAGAATATTATGAAACATGAAACCAACTGTTCCTGTCTGTACATTTCTAATTCTGGTAAGAAAATGTTTTTGTGGATTCTCGAAACAAGTGGAGTTATGCATTTTCGAACAATAACAGTAAATGAAGGCGATATCTTTGCCGGATCATCTGACAATTTGGATGATTTTTTTGCTAAAAGCCTCCGCAGCTTTGGTATCTTACCCGAAGAGGATTGCGAAGATCGATCTTTAAATAAAACTGTGGCAAACCCAGATGTCTCTCACGAAGAGGAGTTTGCCACTTTGCGGGAAGGAAGGGGTGAGAATGATCCCAAACTGAATCTAACTTTGTTCTACAATATTATCATCGATCCTGTGGGCGACTTACTTAAAGGGTTCGAGATCATCATTGTTCCTGATCGCCACCTGTACCATGTTCCATTTCCAGCTTTACTTGATGACAGTGGAAAGTATTTATCAGAGAAGTTTAGGATTCGCATTGTTCCTTCCTTAACTACTCTCAAATGCATCCAGGACAGTCCTGCAGACTATCACAGTCAGTGTGGTGTTCTGATAGTCGGTGATCCTGATGTTGGTATGGTGCGTTTCAACGGTCGTCGTAAAACCTTCAAATCATTGCCTTTTGCAAGAAGGGAAGCAGAGATGATTGGGCAACTGCTGTGTGTTCGGCCTTTGTTAGGAGAGGAAGCAACCAAGCAGGAGGTACTTAAAAGGCTACATTCAGTAGGTCTGATACATTTTGCCGCACATGGTGATGCGGAAAGGGGAGAAATTGTCCTTTCACCCGTACGCTCTACTGGCAAGCTTCCCAAAGAACAAGACTACCTGTTGACGATGTCTGACATTTCAGAAGCTCATCTTCGAGCCAAACTTGTTGTACTTAGCTGTTGTCACAGTGGACGTGGGAAGATCAGAGCTGAAGGAGTTATTGGAATTTCTCGAGCGTTCTTAGGGTCAGGTGCACGTTCAGTGTTAGTGGCATTGTGGGCCCTAGATGATGAAGCAACAGAGCAGTTTATGAGTCGTTTCTACGAGCATCTTCTTCGTGGTGAGAGTACAAGTGAATGTCTTCACCTGGCCATGGAATGGATGAGAGGTAACGGCTGGCCTGAAGTGAGGCAGTGGGCACCATTTATGCTGATTGGAGATAATGTGACTTTTCAGTTTGGAAAATAAGGGTAAGTTTTCAAAAGTAATAAGAAATCATCTGGTGATTCGTTTGGTTTTAAGTGACCCTAATGGACCAGTCTAGAGCGTGTGTGTCTGAAGGTGAAACATCTGGCGACAAACGGAAAAAAATTGATTTGACTTTGACGCTTGTTGCACAAATCACTGAACCGTTTTGATCTACTCACGCAGCTTTAAAAGCCTGGCAGCAACAAAAACAAATAATTCTTACACCGTCAAGACAGTTGCACTTTTTTTTCGTAATTTTTAAAGATATACTAGCATAAAGATATACTAGTATAAATATATACTAGTATAATCATGAGAAATTGTAGCAAACACTGCTAAAGAGTGCTCAATACACGCGTTTGTGTAGAGCGGTGTATAGAATTAGGTGACTAAATGAAAATACACGAGATTCCCTGTGACTCTGAGTTTCGTGCGTATGCACTCATCAGGCAGATTTAATGAAGAGCAAACTTATCAGCTAGCTATATATACATGTTTACGATAAGTGGAACAATGGGGTTCTAATTGCAATGGGTGAGACATGAAAATAAGTTTTTTCTCAAGAACAATTGACGCTTATCCCACACAGTAGCTATTGTATTGCGCTCCTCCACTTTCAGTGTTTTAGCTCAAACAGTTTTACATCACACCCCCTATTATGTAATAGGGCCGCCCCTCTCACCCATTGCAATTAGAACCCTATTGTTCCACTTATCGTAAACATGTATATATGGCTAGCTGATAAGTTTGCTCTTCATTAAATCTGCCTGACGAGTGCATACGTACGAAACTCAGAGTCGCAGGGAATCTCGTGTATTTTCATTTAGTCACCTAATTCTATATACTAGTATAAAGATATACTAGTATAAAGATATACTAGTATAAAGATATACTAGTATAAAGATATACTAGTATAAAGATTTACGAGATGAGAGCAATAATAAATAAACTCAAAAAAATACGCATAGGACAATTTGAAAGAGAGGCGAAAGGCGAAAGGGTCTTAACAAGAGTTATTCCATCGGGTCTCTAAAGGGGCATAAAAGTGAAGAATTTAAAGAAAACAACAACACTTTTCAGTTTTAAAAAACATGTTTCAACAGAAACTTCTGTCATCTTCAGTTTTACAGCTATTAGAAAGTGATGGAAGTTGAATTTTCTACTTGTTTATTATAAATTTAACCTCAGTCCATCGCTTTGCACTATATAATCGAAGATGAGAGAAGTTGTTTCTGTTAAAACGTGTTTTTTAAACTAAAAAGTGTTGTTGTTTTCTTCAGTTATACCATCCTAAAAAAGTTCAAGGACAAGTTTGACTGCCTCAATGTACAGTCAAACTAGATTCCTGCATCTTGTATGCTTGTTATTGTCTTTAACACCCCCTTTTTTCATTTGCATACTTTACATACTTTTACCTCCTTGTTTCATATTTATACTTATGCAAAACATTTCTCTTCACTTTTCACCTCGATAATGACCGAAGTTCGGTCGAAACGTCGCATGCTTTTTCCGTTAGCTTTTACTTCAAATATTTCTCTTCATTGAAATGCACTTTAGAAGTTAAGTGTTGGCATTATACTTGATATTCTGCTGGATCAGTTAATAGACCAAAATGCGACATTAAACTGAAACTGAGCAATTCTTTGTCCTCAAGCGCAGTGTTTTCTGACGTCGGGTAACTGGATGTTTACCGACACAATAGAACATAGATTTGGCAACTTTAACCAATCTGTGAGAGCGCCTGTTGTATCTCTGTTATTTTATAATAACCAATATGGAAACCACTCATGGATAGCTCCGTGGCAACAAATCTGGCGAGGGCTGTCTTTTGGCCCAGAATTAGCTTCTTGCATTTGACAGAGTAGCGTCTTACCTCATTAAGGAGGCTTACAGAGAATATTTTACAAAGAAAGACTGATTTTTTAATTTCCCGTTTTTTTTCTAGGGACACTTAACCCCCAATTTCCTACCTAGCTAAAGTATGGCACTGAAATTCAAGATGGCGGAGATGGGGGCATGGTGCCCTCAACACGTCTTCTTAGTACGAATAAGTTTGAATCAAAGGAGCAAGTGTATTTTTCCGTGGATAACTCCTTTGTTTTTTATTAACCCTCCTACCACTCAGAGCTTTCTCCAGGTAAAAAGGCCCAGAGTTAAATTTCAAGTTTTTTTTAATTTACACTTACTGAAATTGCATTAACCCTTTCACTGCCAAGGGGTCTCCCTTTGACGAGTAAAATCTTCTGGCGTTAGACAGAGTAAAATCTTTTGGCGTTAGACAGAGTAAAATCTTTTAAGTCGCCCTTGGCAGTGAAAGGGTTAAATTGTTTTAGTAAACAGTAGTAAAAGATAAGTGTAAACAAAGTCCTCGATTGCGTTTGTACATAGTCTACTAGTGTTTCTTTTGCCAGTTTTGATATCCAATTGTAATCTTCATTTGCGATATGTAACAATCACTTTGTTTAGCTAGTCGTGTGAAAAGTAAACTCATGTCAGAACACTTTATTGTACTGTCATGTTTCTGTTGCTAGAGAATTCATGATCAGTAGTCTACCGTCGGTGTCATTTTAGTAATATTGATTGCTTTAAAATACATTTGTAATTGATGTGGATATGTTTTATACCGTATGGTACCGTATGGTAAAGCTCATAACAAGGTCGCAGACAGGGAGAGAAGAAACTAGTTGTCTGATGTATATCAGTATCGAGATTTTGCACAATAAAGGTTACATTGTTGCAGCGTTTGAGTGCATGCCCAGTCAAGTCAAACCTAGCCTGCGTAGCAACCGTTTCCTTTCCTTTTCCAGGCGGAGATCGAGCGAAAGCGAGCGAAAAAGCGGCCGCGCGAAGGAGCACGCCTGGGGTGAGCAAACAAATTGGGGAGTAGTGGGAAGGCCAGTTTCGTTCCCTTCGCGTAAGTTTTTGGAAACGCTTGTTACGCAGGCTAAGTCAATCAGAAAGGACCTGAGGCAGTTATAGAGTAGGGGGTTTAGATCAAAACCGCCGAAGGTTGTCTCTTGTAGGGGGTTCCGGGGGCATCTTCCCCAGGAAATCGAGTTCCTTGGAAATGAAATTTTTGAAATTAAAAGACCAAGTCAGCGTTTTAAAATGTCTTATTTTTTTATTTTAGGAGGTTTAACCAAACCCTAAGAGCCCTCTTTAGATTCTTCTTTCCACTATACAAAGAGGACTTCCCATTCAGCACAAAAATGAATTGTTAAAAATTCGAGGTTTTTTATTTTAATTTCGTTTTCTTTAAAATCAAAGCCCATGTAAATGAGCTATTATTAAAATATCTCGCGTGCCTAGCCACAAGATGCTGACAAAAGCCAAGCCAAACCAACGTAAGCGAAATCTGTAAATGAAACAAATTCAAAACCGGCGACTGCTCGATCAAATCAACAAACAGTAGTGGGGGACTGATGGTTGAGAGTCGGGTGGGTCTTTGAAGCTCGAGTGAAGACTTGTTTATACTGTGAGTTGTTGATTCAAAGTCACTAACTGTATTTAATATATTACTTCAACACATTTGGTTTAGTGCTTAAACTTTCGTCAGATGGCTATGAGAGGTTTTACCCTTGATTAAAAAAAACCCAGCACTTAAAACGCGCAGGCTCAGAAAGCAAGGCGTGAATAATTCGAGAAACGTATATAGCGCAGGACTCACGCGCGTGCCAAACATAGTCTTTTTCGAATAGTCCAATAGACATTACCGAGTTGCTTTTTGCCTCTGTATCAAAACGAGTCATCGTGTAAAACCATTCATATGAAAATGAGTTCATCCTACAAGTTTATTTTCATCCCAATTAAACTTATTTTTATACGAAAGGTTTTTCATGGTACTTCTAGCCTGTAGTGCGGGCGTCATCCCTGTACCCCTACTCCCTAGGGATTCCCGTTGGTCTTTTGCGAGTTTGAGTCAAGATGGTCTTTGCCTTATTAAAATGCGTGCGCTCGCTCATCAAAATACGCCTGAACAGTAGTCTGATGGTACTCTTACGGGGAACCTTTAAGTCGAGGTCCAGCCCCTTACCCTTTTGTACACCTTTTTAACATAATAGCTTCTCCATTTACATACCTTTTATTGAAGAAAACACCCTTTTCACACATCTTCTTAACAACACTGCATATTTCTTTTCCAAAACCCTTGGAATGAGGTTGATGAAAAAGATCACGGGAGAACTTCATGCATTACTAGAAGAGATGTTAACTACATTTTATATTAATATTCAGGGACAGTAATGAATCAAGATACTCCGGTCTCGCTATCCTTTCCTCCGGGGGTACATGGTAAGTTACCAGTTTGCCGTTGAGTGCTTGTACTTTGATAATTAAGTAAACACGCCTCGTTTAGTGCTTACACCTTCATCAGCTAATGCAGAAAGGTTTGTTGTTATATAGACTTTAGCGTTTTACTGGAAAATACACCACTTGTAAAATTCTGCAATGCCACACCCAGGACTCTGATGGCGTACTTCCATACCCTCACAAGTGACGACATTGATCACTTCACTTATATCATGTTAGGCCCTGAAACTGTCCTTAATTTTGTTGGTGTATGATCGTCACATCCTCGACTTTCGGATTCTTCTTCGAAAGTCTTCGTTAATCTTCGGTAATCTTCCAAATTTTCTTAAACTTTTCGTAAAGTGATCGGAAATCGTCGGAGAATCGTCTTCAACGTCGTTACTACAGTATGTCTATACAATCAACAAAATAATGGATGGGTGTATGTAGATATGGATCGAAAAATTATCGTCTTAAAAAAGACAGCACGTTAAGCAAGCGCCCTTAGAAACTCGGAAATGTAGTGCGCAACTCATCAAAGAGAGTGTCGCGCTATGTTTTTTTTTTATGATTTAGACGTAACCCTCCAAGCGCGAATCACGTGTAAAACGTTTCAGTTTCATCTAAAGAAGGTCTAAGCACTGACCGAAACCTCTTGAATTAACAACTTACAAACAGTCAATGACAAACCACAAACTTACAATGTCATTTCCTAAGTACAATAACTCAATTCCTCAATACGTGTTTCCATCATGAAGAATGGTTTATTAGGTGGGCATTGTACTTGCTCACCCTGAGTGATTTTTTACCGGTAATTTATATGAAAAAAAAGCTTTGTCTTCTTCTCATCCATGTTCTGTAGTATGTCTTTATTAATCATATTTCTGGTTTTTAATGGCCTTCTGCAAAGATCGCGTGCAGAGAGAAATTTCGTTTCTTATGTTTCCGCTTGGCACGTCAGATGCTGTGAAACCGAAATGGTTTTAAGAATGGATAATTTATGCGAGTAACACAGTTATAAGCAGTAACATACAGACAGACCTCTACACTTTTTCTTTGGAAGAACGGAAGGCAGAACGCAGGCTAGTGTGCAACGGTAAGTTAGTCGTTATTATGTTTAAAACGATACATTATTTGGGCTTGTACTGGTAATATTTAACATCGCTATAACAGAAAAACTGTTCCACCATTTGTGTTCTTACTGCTATGCGGCACAACATTCATATGTAGCCTTACTTTCTCTTCGCCACGATTCACCACCTAAATCGTCCCCGACGTTTTCTGTCCGACCTCGTAGCTCAGTGGGCAGAGTAACGGTTGATCTAGTCCGGAGGTCGTGGGTTCGATTTCCACCGAGGTCGAAAGATTTTTTCTTTACCTCGTGTGGTTCCCTGATTCCCTTTACTAGGGCTTTCGCCCAGTGGGTTATTCATGGGCTCAGTTAGCACTTTAATTTACACTTCAGAGTCTCTTCTTTGTTCCACCAAATAAATATAAGTTTTGGCCCGGTTAAGGCACGGAGTTCCGAATTGGAAACCTCTGCTAGCAGTTTATTAGTGATTTCTCTTAGAAAAATGTTCCATAACCCGTGTGACCCTCTCTTTGGACACTCCACATTTAGGCTTGTGAATGGACAACAATGAATTAAGAACAGACCAGTGTTATAGTTAGTTGACAAAGAAACTGCCCTCCCCTCCCCTACACCAAGTAAAACTTTCATTTACATCATACCATGATATTAAAAACAAATGTTCTAAACCGTGTACATATAGTGCAAAAATTCCTGAAACATTTTAATGATCCCTTTCTCGGAATTTAGAGAGGACACGCCGAGTGCTTCACTTTCGACTCTTTCCGGTACTAACTTGACTGTGGTAAGATCTAGAA
>JAHPZR010036873.1:0-10000 GCA_019787425.1 Platygyra sinensis
AATTAGGTGACAGAAAAGGGGAAGCAGCCGCTTACGGAAATTTAGGAGTCGTGTTTTCATCTCTTGGTGAATACGATAAAGCTAAAGAATATATTTGGAAAGCACTTGCAATCACGATTGAAATTCGTGACAGAGCAACAGAAGCAACCTGTTACGGAAACTTAGCAGCCGTGTTTCTATCTTTTTGTGAGTATGGCAAAGCTAAAGAATATTTTGAGGAAGCACTGGGGATCAGAATTAAAATTGGTGACAAACGAGGACAAGCAATGGATTACGGGAACTTGGGAAACGTTTTTCTTTCTCTTGGTGAGTATGGCAAAGCTCAGAATATCTCGAGAAAGCAATGGAGATCAGAATTGAAATTGGTGACAGAGAAGGAGAAGCAGCAGATTACGGGAACTTAGGAAACATTTTTCTATCTCGTGGTGAATATGACAAAGCTAAAGAATATCTCGAAAAAGCACTGGAGATCAGAATTGAAATTGGTGACAAAAAAGGAGAAGCAGTAGATTATGGGAACTTAGGAAACATTTTTGTATTTCGTGGTGAATATGACAAAGCTAAGGAATATCTCGAGAAAGCACTGGAGATCAGAATTCAAATTGGTGACAGAGAAGGAGAAGCGGCAGATTATGGGAACTTAGGAAACATTTTTGTATTTCGTGGTAAATATGACAAAGCTAAGGAATATCTCGAGAAAGCACTGGAGATCAGAATTCAAATTGGTGACAGAGAAGGAGAAGCGGAAGATTATGCAAACTTAGGGGTCAACTTTCAATCACTTGGAGAATATGACAAAGCTATAGAATATCTTAAGCGAGCCCTCGCAATCAAGAAAGAAATTGGTGACAGAAAAGGAGAAGCAACCTGTTACGGAAACTTAGGAACTGTGTTTCAACGTGCTAATGAATATGACACAGCTAAGGAATATTACGAGAAAGCACTTGCGATCAGTAGTGAAATTGGTGGCAGAAAAGCAGAAGCAGCATGCTACGGCAATTTGGGAACTGTGTTTAAATCTCTTGGTGAATACGAGAAAGCTAAAGAAAATCTAGACAAAGCACTTGCAATCACAGTTGAAATTAATGACAGAGCAGGTCAAGCAAGCTGTTACGGAAACTTAGGGGTTGTGTTTCGATCGCTTGGTGAATATGACAAAGCTGAAGAATATTTTCAGAAAGGTCTTGTGCTAAAAAGAGAAATTGGTGACAGAGCAGGAGAAGTAGCAGTTTACTTGAACTTAGGAACGCTGTTTTATCATTGTATTGGTGAACCTGTAATTGCTGAAAGCTATCTTGAGAAGCCCTTTCAATTAGTCAAGTTATTGGAGACCTTCACAAAGAGTTAGCGTGCCTTTGTGAACTTACAGTCGTGAAGTTAAATCAAATGAAGATCCAGGAAGCATTTGACTATGCAGTCTTGAGTATAGAAAAAAGCGAAACTTTGCGCGCTTTTCTAAGAGACAACGATCAATTTAAAATATCGTTTTCAGATGTTCTTAGCATGCCTTATCGGCATCTTGCTTCCTTCATTGTTTTTTCGGAGAACGATCCTAACAAAGCCCTTTATGTTGTAGAGCTGACACGCGCTAGGGCCTTGGCAGACCTGTTGGCAACTCGGTACTCTGTTGAAAGACAAATATCAGCAGCTGATCAGCAGTCTTGGATTGGCATAGAGAATATTATGAAACAAGAAAGCAACTGCTCTTGTCTGTACATTTATAAAAATGGGAAGAAAATATTTTTGTGGATTCTGAAAACAACCGGAGTCATTCATTTTCGAGTAATAACGGTACAAGAAAGTGAAATCCCTGCCAGATTCTCCGGGAGCCTGAATGAATTTTTTGCTACAAGCTTCCGCAGCTTTGGAATTTTACCCCAGGAGGATTGCGAAGATCGATCTTTGAATGACATTGAGACCAAACCAGATTTCTCTAAGGAAGAGGAACTTGCCTCCTTGAGACGATCAAGCGATGAGGATGATACCAAACTGAGTCTAACTTTACTCTACAATATCATCATTGCTCCTGTGGCCGACTTACTAGAGGAGCCTGAGATCATCATTGTTCCCGATTCTTGCTTGTACCGTGTTCCATTTCCAGCTTTACTTGTTGACAGTGGAAAGTATTTATCAGAGACGTTTAGGATTCGCATGGTTCCTTCCTTAACTACTCTGAAATGTATCCACGACAGTCCTGCAGACTATCACAGTCAATGTGGTGTTCTGATAGTCGGTGATCCTGAGGTTGGTATGGTGCGTTTCAACGGTCGCCGTAAAACCTTCAAACCATTGCCTTTTGCAAGAAGGGAAGCAGAGATGATTGGACGACTGCTCGGTGTTCAGCCCTTGTTGGGAGACGAAGCAACCAAGCAGGCGGTACTTGAAATGCTACATTCAGCAGGTCTGATACATTTTGCCGCACATGGTGATGCCGAAAGAGGAGAAATTGCCCTTTCACCAGTACGCTCTACTGGCAAGCTTCCCAAAGAACAAGACTACCTGTTGACGATGTCTGACATTTCAGAAGTTCAACTTCGAGCCAAACTTGTTGTACTTAGCTGTTGTCACAGTGGACGTGGGAAGATCAGAGCCGAGGGAGTTATTGGAATTTCTCGAGCGTTCTTAGGGTCAGGTGCACGTTCAGTGTTAGTGGCATTGTGGGCACTAGATGATGAAGCAACAGAGCAGTTTATGAGTCGTTTTTACGAGCATCTTGTTCGTGGTGAGAGTACCAGTGAATCTCTTTACCAAGCCATGGAATGGATGAGAGGTAACGGCTGGCCTGAAGTGAGGCAGTGGGCACCGTTTATGCTGATTGGAGATAACGTGACATTTGAGTTTGGAAAATAAGGGTAAGTTTTTATAGGTAATGAAAAATCATCTGGTAATTTGTTCGTTTTTTAAGTGAGCCTTATGGACTTGTGGAGAGCGTCTGTGTCAAAAGATCAGGCATCTTGCGACAGACGGAAAAATTTGATTTCACTTTGACGATTCTTGGATAAAGCAAAGGTTGAAACAAATCACTGAAAATTTTTTGGCTAAATATTTTATTATCATTATCATTATCATTATCATTATCATTATCATTATCATTATCATTACCATTATCATTATCATTAGACAATATTCACTAGGCCTGAGGGGAATAATTGTTTTAGTATAATTTCAGAGCTGAACAACAGAGAATAACGGATAAACACATAAAAACAAGACGCAATTGTTTGTTTGGATACAGGTATGTAGCCGTAGAGTTTTAATAATAAGCTTACATGTACATCGATTGTGAATCAGTTTACTCATCGAGTCATCAGCAGTAAAACAGACAAGCGACACATAACGAAAAAAATTAATCCAGTACCTTTGTTTTCTCTCTGTTGACTTCATTCATAGTTGTCATCATCGTCTTGGAGAAAAACAGATTTCGGTCAATTGATCTGACCTGCTGGCGATCAACTAACCACTGCGTTTACGATTCTTGACTGCCTTGAACATGAGTTTTTGAAAGATTTTTTGGTCCAAGGGCGACAGCAATCATTTTGAAAATTCTCCATCGTTTTAATTATCCTGGACTTACAGTGATGTCTTCCAAATAAATGAAAAATTCATTCACAATTGTCCGCCATGTTTACTTGCCGAGGTGGCAAAGGTGGCAAGCTCCGTAGCCAAGTCTCGAAAATGTTATATAAACCGCCTGGAGCGGTTTATATCGCGTCATATAAGGAACCGCTCGACCAATCAGATTGCTGGAAACTCTTTGCTCAGCTCTAAAATTATACTAATATTTGTTACAAAATGAAAAGGCAAAACAAAATTTCTTCCGTCGATAAAGATACTCTTTATCATTATTATTATCACCATTATTATTACTATTACTATTGTTATTATTACTATTACTATTATTATTATTATTGATTAATAACGATTTCGCTGTAGAACTTAACAAAAAGAGAAGAGATATTAAGTTAATAACACGACGTTTCGAGGACATCTTGTCCTCATTATCAAGTGACAGGAAAAATTCAGTGTTGAAATTTAAAGGAGCGAATATACAATATGTTAATTTACATGAACAGTTTCGCCCTTAGGGAATCACTTTGAATGTTTAAAGGTGGTTTTTCCTTTTGTATGAATAGCATTTCATACAAAAGGCATTCAAATTTGCCCTTGCATTTTCTTAAGACTGTGATGTTCTCAGTCAGATCCCTTGGGATAGTTCCATGTTCTGACATGTAATGTTTACAAATGGAAGATTGCTTGTGTTTATGTTCTTCAACCCGCTCATGGAGGTGTCTCATCGTATAACCAATGTAATAACCTGTATCACACAGGTCACATGAAAACTTGTAAACCACACGTTGTTGATTAACGAAGGACGGTTTCTTTTCACGGATCTTTAGTAGGTCGTTGATTTTCTGACTCACAAAAACGGGTTGGATCGTAACAGACGTCTTGCGAGAAAGGTCTTTAAGCCGATTTCTGGCGATATCAGCGGAGCGTTGGTCTTTGAATGGAAGGACAACTCTCACCAAGTTCTCATCATTGGTCGATTGCGGATGTTGTTGCGCAGTAATTCTAGAGTTGGTGAAACGTCGGATTGTTGCCTTGACCATATGTTGGTTGGAAAGTAAATTAAAACCGCTTTCCTACAACGAATTTACCGTGCATGATACCCTAGACTTTGCAGAGGAGATCACCAAAGTCAAAATCAAGCAAGGTGACGTGTTAGTCTCTTACGATGAGCGGGTTGAAGAACATAAACACAAGCAATCTTCCATTTGTAAACATTACATGTCAGAACATGGAACTATCCCAAGGGATCTGACTGAGAACATCACAGTCTTAAGAAAATGCAAGGGCAAATTTGAATGCCCTTTGTATGAAATGCTATTCATACAAAAGGAAAAACCACCTTTAAACATTCAAAGTGATTCCCTAAGGGCGAAACTGTTCATGTAAATTAACATATTGTATATTCGCTCCTTTAAATTTCAACACTGAATTTTTCCTGTCACTTGATAATGAGGACAAGATGTCCTCGAAACGTCGTGTTATTAACTTAATATCTATTATTATTATTATTATTATTATTATTATTAGTATTAGTATTAGTATTAGTATTATCACTATTATTTGTTACAAAATTAAAAGGCAAAACGAAATTCCTTTCGTCGTTTAAGATACTTTCCTATTACGCAGCTTTAAAAGCCTGGCACCGGCAAAAACAATTATTTTCAGCACCCTCAAGACAGTTACATCTTTGTTTCGCATTTTTAATTACATAGCAGTATAATTATGACAGATAAAGTGTTCGTGTTTCCTTTAAAACCAATGATTTGAAGTTAAAGGCATACCATTCACTGCAATTCATATTCTTCGTCAGTAAAATCTATTTTTACCATGGCCACGTGCGAATCCTTTGATGAATTAAGCTTGTTGTGGCTGAAATTTGGAAGGATGGTCTTTGGATTTCAGAGCTAGGAAAAGCTTCTATTGAGCAAATGATTGAGTGAGGATTTTCAAGGCCGGTTAAAGAAGCAAACATTTTATCCTTATAAGTAGAGGTTTCTTAAGGAAATTAAAGTAAAAACTAACGGTAAAGCGCGCGACGTTTCCACTAAAAGTCGGAAATTATTGAGCTTAAAGGTAGATGGTTTAAAGGTAGTAATTATTGATTGTTCCACGTACTGTATAGTTAATATAAGTAGATAAATATTAAGTAGGAAATTACTAGCTATTAAATAATGGAGCTGAGAGCAATAATAAATAAACTAAAAAATCAATTAGGATGAAAAGTGAAGATAGGACCAGTTGGAAGAGAGGCGAAAGGCGAAAGGATCTTAACAAGAGTTTTATCGATCATCCTAAAAATGTGCAAAGACAAGTTTGATTATCTCATTTATGAAATGATTTTTTATTCATGGACTGACACCAAGTATCAACGTATAGTCCGACTAAATTCCTGCATCTTGCATGCTTTTTACTGTCTTAAACACTCCTTTTTTCATTTGCATACTTTACATACTTTTACTTCTTTGTTTTGTATTTATACTTATGCAAAACTGTTTTCTTCTTCTTTAAGCTAGATAATGACCGAAGTTCGATCAAAACATCCCGCGCTTTTACCGTTAGTTTTAACTTCAAATATTTCTCTTTATTAAAATACACTTGAGTAGTTTAGTGTTTGTATTGTACCTGTTATTCTGCTGGATCAGTCAATAGACCAATGATTAAATTGGAGCTGGGCAATTCTTTGTCCCCAAGCGTAGTGTTTTCTGAAATCGGGAAACTGGGTACTTACCGGTACAATAGAACACATAGATTTGGCAGCTTTGACCAATCAGAGCGCCCGTAGTATCTCTCTTATTTACAATCGATATGGAAACCACTCGCTAAAAGATCCCTAATAACAAATCTTGTCAGGGATGTCCAGAATTAGCTTCTTGCAATTGACAGAGTAGCGTCTTACCTCTTTAAGGAGGCTTACAGATGATCTATTGCAGAGAAACACTGATTTTTTATTTTATTTTCCCGTTTTTCTAGGGACGCTTAGCACTAGTTTCCTACCTAGCCAGAGTCTGACATTAAAATACAAGATGGCGGTGATGGGGGCATCTTGCCCCTCAACGTGTCTTCTGAGTACGAACAAGTTTGAATGAAAGGATCAAGTGTATTATTCTGTACATAACTCCATGACAAAACTCATTCATGAGAAAACAAATAAGTAGGCGCGATCAGTGATCAGTAGATAGATGCGTAGTCACTAGCAAGTGATCAAGATCTAATTTCCCCTTACAAGGGCAATTCATCTCAAGTAGACACGTAATGAGAATAACAAAAATCATCAGCAAGCAGATATTACCCGCGTAACTTGTCTGACCAGTTTTCCATCCAATCGAAGACGCAAAACTCCTCTAATTTAATTAGCATGACTGCATTGAACTTGTCTTGGACCAGAATAGCTTAGGAAATCTGAGGATTTATTTCTGTACTCTTGCTTTATGGAAGCGTGTATATTTACATATACATATATAGTCAAACTAGAAGAAAATGAAAATACAATTATTTTCGGGCTCTGTTGCCGCGATGTTCCTTGAACAAAACTAAACTGGAAATCTGTTTAGAATTTTACTTACAATTCTGTATTCCTTTCCCGAAGTAAACCTTGTATTCAAGTTGCAATTCTTGCTCTGTTTGTATCTAGAGTCTATAAACGAAATAGTGTCTCCTCCACCAGTCTCGAAACGCGTGTTCACTTTTATAAAGATATGCCCCTAGGGAGGTTACGTAATTGCGCTGGGATCTTTTGAATAATTTCGTGCAAAACAATCACTTATCATTGGACTGGTCAGGGGTCACATGGGCGCCATTTTGTTGGCTCTCGTCTAAGTTCTAGCTCGTTTGGCGCAATTGTCTTTACCACGATACCCGTCCAAGTGATAATTCGCGATGGGGCTCGATGTGTTTCTCGTCTTAACTTTTCTAGCAAGACGGATAAGAAGACGTGTAAATTTGGACGAGTTTCCTCCAAACTCTAGAACCCGTCTCGTCCCGTCCCGTTATGACACTACTGACCAAGAGAAACTCGTCACAGTGTGAATTTGGCGGTTATGGTAATGAGTAGGATGAATCCGCAACATTATGAGCTAAGAACAGAACTGAATGTCACTGGGAAGAGCTTTCAGCAAACTAAATATTCCTCTTAATTTTTTAAAGGCCTGTCAGTCACTACAATGAAATTAACATGTGGCTTCAGATTTACATGGTAAGAGGTCGATACCAGTAGAACGGTTACCCACTCCTCTACGAGTCATCTTTTGCGTAGCGCTTATATCAAAAGAGTTGTCCTTTCAGACCGCACTAAGAATTGGCCAGCTGGAGTTTTTTCTATGTCCGTTTTATTCCTTCATGAGTGGGGAGAGGGGAGAGGGGGGGGGGGTGGTAGTGATGTATGCTCAATGCTTTCAACTCCAGTTGTTTTCCACCAAGGGCACCCTGTTTCTGAAGATTTCTCATGTACTGAGTAACTGGTCCTCTGTTTTGTGTAAACAAAAGTCTTTGATTGCGTTTGTACCTAGTCTACTGGTGTTTCTTTTGCCAATTTTGATATCCTGTTGTTATCTTCATTTGCGATGTGTAATAATCACTTTATTTAGCTAGTAGAGTGAAAGTAAACTCATATTAAAACACTTCTACTGTCATGTTTCTGTTGAAAGAGAATTCATTAGTCTGTCGTCGGTGTCATTTTTAGTAATATTGATAGCTTTGAAATACATTTGATGTTGATCTCCAATGATTTATACCGCATGGTAAAGCTCATAACAGAGTCGCAGACAAGGCGGGAAGAAACTAGTTGTTTGATATATATCAGTATCGAGATTTTGCTCAATAAAAGTTACATTGTTGCAGCGTTTGGGTGCGTGCCTGAGTAGGTCACTCTGAAAAAGGACCTGTCGACTTTGAAAATTATTCAGACGAGCCATACCTGAGGCAGTTATAGAGTAATTATAGAGTAGCAGTTATTAAAACAGTCGAAGGTTGTCTCTTGTAGCGGGCTCCGGGGGCATCCTCCCCAGGAAATGTTTGAAATTCAGAGACCAAGTCAGCTTTTACAATGTCATTTTTTAAATTAGGGGGTTCGACCAAACCCTTCGAGCCCTCTTTAGATTCTTCTTTCCACTATACAAAGAGGACAGCCTATTCAGTGCACAATGCAACACCAAAAATTGGAGGGTACTTTAACGTTTCGTTTTCTTTAACAACCTATATAAATGAGCTATTATCAAAATATATGGCATGCCTAGCCACATGATACCTACAAAGCCCAAGCCAAGCCAACGTAAACGAAATCTGTAAATGAAACCTGGTGAAACCTGCGACAGCTTGATGAAGTCTCTAAGCAGTAGTTAGGGTTGGTTGAGCGACGGGCGAGTGTTCAAAACACGAGTAACGACCTGTTCACATTGTAAATTACTGGTTCAAAGTCGAAGACTGTATTTGAGATATTAATTTAACACGTTTGCTTAAACTTTCATCGGTTGAAACTGAAAGGTCTTACACGCGATTAAAAAATCCTGCACCTTAAACGCAAACTCTCACAAGGCAAGAATTCGTGCAGAATTCGAGAAACGTAGCGCGGGACTCACGCGCGGGCCAAACAGGCCCCGGTTGTTCGAAAAGTGGATAACGTTATCCACCGGACAAATCACTATTCTTTGGATAGCGTGGTTTGTTTTGTAAAGACTTATCCACTGGATAGCGATTTATCCGGTGGATAGGGTTATCCAGCCTTTGAACAACCGGGGCTAGAGCTCTAGCGCGACGTGTTCTGAATAGGCCAATAGACATTTCCAAGCTGCCTTTTTCCTCTGTATCAAAACGAGTCTTCGCGCAAAACCATTCATATGAAACAGAGTCCTAAAGTTCATTTTCATCCAAATTAAACATATTTTCATAACAAAGGTTTTGCATGGTACTCTAGGTTGCAGTGCAGGCGTCATCCCTGTGCACACGAGTTATCGGTACCCCTACTCCCTAAGGATTTGCTTTCGTCTCTTGCGAGTTTGAATCCAAGATGGTACTTGCCTAATCAAAATGCGCCTGCTCGTTCATCAAAATACGCCCGCATTGTAGGCTAATGGTACTCTGGTACGGTTTTTACGGGGAAGCATTGTCCCGAGGTCCAGCCCCTTACCCTTTTGTAAACCATTTTGACAGAAAAGCTTCGCCATTTGCGCACCTTTCATTGAAAAAGGCACCCCTTTCACACACCTGAAAAACACTGCATCCATTTTACAAACTCTTGGAATGAAGTTAATGAAAATTATTACGGGAGGACAACTTGCATTACCAGAAGAGATGTTACCAAAAACCAAGTATTGTGTAGGCAATGACAGGAATCAAGATACTCCGTTTTCCCTTAACAATCATATACCTCAACTTGTGTAACCTCAAACCTTTCATTTTCCCGAAGCCTGAGAAAGGTACAACTTTCCGGCGGAAA
>JAHPZR010036873.1:15000-30250 GCA_019787425.1 Platygyra sinensis
GTAGAAATCGTTTGTAATAACATTTGTCCCTATGGAATTTGCTTGTCAGCGAAAGTAGAAAATTAAATGAATTCAGTAAAAAATGACTCTGTGTTTCATTTTCTTCTGGTTGCTATCAACATGTAGGCTTTCGCTGTGTTTTTAGGACAGAATTTTATACCGTGAAAGTCCTTTTAGATTATATCAGGCCGAAAATTCGACATCATTCATCTCTTCGAGTGAAAACCTGTCATGTTCTTAGTGTGAGAAATCGGGATTTTTCACAGGCTCCCCAAGCTATAAATACGTGGTGTATGCGACAGCTTGTGTATATAGAGAATTGTATGGGAAAATCACCGATCGTAAAAAAATTGTGTAAATAACTATCTCATTTGAAATAAAGTTTTCCTACCTCAAATGTGTCGCGAGCTTGTCTCTTGTGCCGATTTTAGAGCCATTCTGACACCGTTTAGTGAAGTTATTTGAAACTGTTACTTCTCCTTCTAAGATGATGGAAAGGCAGACCACTCCATGCATCGCTGGTCAGACGTCACTTCACAAATCGCTTTCTCCTCAACAGGAAAAGTCCCGAATCGCAATAAAAATAACAGTTCCATAAAGCCCAATAAATTTCACTCCAAATGTGCGTGTTTCGGAGGCCGAAAGACTCGCGAAGAACAAAAAATTCGCCTTAAAATTCACCTCTTCGGCTTTCCTCAGACTCTTGTGACCGGACACACGATGATGGCCTCCCGCAAGGTGGTTTCATGATCAACTCTGATTGGTCCATTTGAATTTGAACGCGTGCGGACGACACTACCCTTCACCGGAGGAAAACGTACATTTTGTCGCGAATCCCCCACTAAGGCCTCCAGCAGTTTTACTCGTTGTCGTCGTCCCATTCGTCGTAGGTGCTTAAGGTCCCTGTTGACTCATACTGACAGTTTACCATAATGCCTTTCGGTATTGTCGCGTACACTTTTATGCTGCTTCTTTTGGACAACCTTTCTCGAAACAGCTGTATACCTCGTTCTAAAACCATCAGCAGAAACAAACTCGTTACACATGAAGAGACTTCGTTCTTTAATCCATGAGCCGAAACCCGGAGTTTTTATATTCATTTTATCCACTGCGGGACTGCGGGAGCAATAGTTCTACTCGTCTTTAATACTCTCATAGCAATAGTTTTACTCGTCTTACGTTCATCAACCTATAAAATGGCGATACTCATCGTTACGTCTCCTATTGTCATTAATGTGCCAACCAGAAGTTTTTTGGCTCTCGAAACAAAGGATTCTCTTGTTCTGTGGTTGGCAAAATTTAAATATCAAAAGACTTGTTTGTAAACAGTGAATATGGCTATACAAAGCAAGCGTTCAATGTCACGGAATCGTGGCCGGGTATTCTGAAGTCGCTCTCCAAATGCCATTCCATTGACTTTGAAGGGATTGTTGAGACGAACCATGAGTATTGAAGGCTTAATTCTCAGCACAGAGTAAACTTAATATACCATGTACGAAACCTCCTATTCTGGGATCAAGACATCTCCGCATTTCTGCGTGGGCTCCGGAAAAACGTTGTCAATCCATTAAACTTTGTCGACGTCTTAAGCACTTGTTAGTATGTTTCTACTCAAAATATGAAGCTTTCTAATAACTTATCCTACCGAAAATTACTGCAAAGAAGTCTTTCATGTATTTTTAATCCTGGGCTGAACATTGAACAAAGTAATCGAATCATCAAGTTAGAAATTTCCACATTTCGTTCAGTTAACGAACCAAAACATTTGGCCGCCAAATCGAAAATTGCCGATGCATGACGTGACGTCACACTGGTAGTTATGACTAAACCACTGATTTGCCTGGAGACACCCCCTCCCTCCTGGGCCTGTTGTTTGAGGTGTCGGATTCCAAACCTTTGCTGGCACTGATCTGCTGGCAGTCTATTAGTGGTTTGCGTTAGAAAATGTTTCATGACCCGACCGGTTCTTCAGACTCCTCACATTCAGGCTTGTGAATGAACTACAATGAATCAAGAACAAACTTTTTCGTTCAGGGTTAGCAAAGAAACTACCCACCTCCCGACACAAGGGAGAATTTCACATCATACCATGAAACTTCAAACAAATCAGTGTTGTATACTATATACATGCTATATACATGTTTTTCATGGCTTTGATGGACGACCTATGTGTATGTTTTGGGATGTACTCGGTACAAACCACATTACAGACCAAACTCAAACTCCTTGGTTGTTACTATAGCTTTTTTAGCTCCATTAAAACTTCTCTTGTTTTTGCAACTGATCCTTTTTCTCGGAATTCTCAGAGGTACGCCGAGTGTTTCACTTTCTACTCTTTCCAGTACGAACTTCACTGTGCTAAAAACAATTAATCTGTTAATTTTCTCAACCAGTCCAAACTCGAAACATCTTGGTAAAACTTGGTTCGATTTTGTTTGATTGATAACACGGGTGTCGACGGCGCATTAAGCTAGACAATTTACGAAAATCGCCTTACCCTGCTAAAGGAAAGAAGCAGTGAGTATAACGAGGAATAAATCTGACCAGGTTTATTTTGTGACCTGTAGCTAGCGATGCATATTCCGGGCTTCTTGAGCTAAGTTTAGCTCTTGATTGAGAGTTCTCAAACTCATTAATAATTCATAAGTTTGATAACCAATAAAAAAATGGCTTAATTCGTCACGTGCATGAGTTTTGATACCCAATGAAAACCTAGATGAAAGCCACACGTGTTTTGGATATCGTATCCACACCACACGTTGCTTTCATCTGATTCCTCATTGGATATCAAGATTCACGCATCAAAACAAAACAAATTAAGCATAAGAACAGAATTTAAAAAAATTAGCATCCTTGGGAACTTGCATTTTAATAAAATAATCTTAACAATAAAACTCATGAAATTGGAAATTAAAACTGTTTTAAATACACATAACGTCCGATACTTAATACTGTTCCATAAACAGTTTTCGGTGGATATTTCTTTACCTACGTTTTGCTCCAATTCAATGACAAATTTTCTCTGCCAACAATTCAGACTCAAGCATAACGATTTCCTTAATATGTAAGTCCAGCGCTTTGAAACCTAATGTAAATCAGGTAATAGCTGAACGAACCTCCCGAAGGAATGGATATTTTTCTTTACCCGAGTAATTCGCTATTCGTTTAAATAGTTTACGCGTATTTGTTTTATACCTTGATGACGGGGAATACGACTTTCTTGACTTAATTCTCTTCTTCGTAAACCATTTTTGGCTCCTACACCGTGCCACTCCTTCCATGCTCGTGGTTGGACGCTAATGAATCATGCATACAAACGCGTTCTTTCGGAAAAGGGGAAATATTTAACACTGCATAATTTCTTATTGTTTCGTTTGCGAAAACATGCATAATTAATTTCCTATTGTTTCATTTGAGAAGCCATATCAAAAACTCGTGCTTCGTGTTTCATCAGGGGTTCCAAACACCTCGAAACAATAAAAGCACTCGGCCTGCGGCCTCGTGCTTTCATTGATTTCTCGGCGTTTGGAACCCCTGATGAAACACTCGCGCTCGTTTTTGATATATTACTTCAAAGAGAAATTGCGGTTCATTGTTTTTCATTCCGTATCCAGTTATTTCCGAAGAGAGCAAATCGTGTTTAAATCATATCTGAAGGTGTTGCATTCCATCTCTGGGAGTAATATTTGTTAACTTCAACTGGCTCGTCGATCACCGTCGCCAGGTAGGAAAGTATTTGTGTAATTTACAACAAAATATGCTGCTCCTGATAAAATCAAACTCCAAATGCTCGAGTAAAGCATTAGAAGACGCCAAAGCAACTTTAATACTGTCTATATTTTTTGTTAGCTGCAAAGAAAAAGTCTGTTATCGTGATTTTTCGATGGGACAGGTTGGTTTTGGCAGCCGCTAAATTTTGCGAGTGCGGCCAGTGTATGCAATGGCTTCAAGCGAATCATTTTTTTCGGAGCTTTTCCTATATTTGAGTCGGGAGGTATAACAAAACACTTAATGACTGGCCCCTCGGGAAACAATGAGTTTTGTTTCCCCTCGACTTCAATGTTCTCGTCGGCTTCGCCTCGGGGAACATTGAGGGTCTCGGGGAAACAAAACTCACTGTTTCCCTTGTGGCCATACATTAAGTGCTTATTATACAACAGAAAGATTACATGCTGTGTGACAAAGGTCAAGGTAGATAAATAAAATACAGCAGTAAACCAGAAGAATAATGCGGCTAAACTAAGAAAACCTTAACCATAATCACTGCAAAAACATACTGAATAAAAACATAGCATGCTAAACTAGGACTTAAATGAACAAAAAAAAAAATACTGAAAAAAAAAAACATACCAAATGCTATTGATTAAGCTAAACATAATTGGTAGACTTGAAAATGACTACAGCTTGAAGAAGCACTCTTTTGGGAGGCGATAAATCAACTGAACTTACTGAGCAAATGGTAGCAACCTTGGACCTAGATTATGGGCAAAACTGCCTAAAAATATTAGATCTATAAAAACTTTAAATAACTTTAAAAGTACTATTAGAAAGTTTGATGTCAGCTCTCTCTCTCTGTTATTTTTACTCAAGTTAAGATGACCGAAGAATAAGAGTGTCTACGATTAGGAATATATTAGGTACAAGAAATATTATGTGTGGAAATAATACAGCTACACATGATAAACCAGGGCCGGTGTGAAAGGAAAAAGGAACATTACTAAAATGAATAACAAAATCACTCAAATTCCAGAAAACAAAATTAACTGAAGAATAAAATTAAGTGAAAAATAAACTTAAGTGACTCTGTTACATAATAATAGCGGAGCTCCGGCGGCCCGAAGGGCCGCCAAGCGGAGCCCCATACTCATATAGGAAGGAAAAGGAAACCCATGAGTTGATTTTCTCATGGTTATCATGGCCAGCGGCATTGCTCGTCGGCGCGTACCCACGACGACGACGGCGACGACGACGGAGTCGCGCAACATGGCGGCCATACTCCAACTAATAGCTTGACAGAGACATGCAGTCTTGGTTTACTATGTACTTCTTTCATATTGGACATCCCTGCTATGATCAATTGACACCTGTCAAAACAAGGTATCTGCTGACCAGTATCACGTGACCGTATCGCAAGCTCAAGTGTACAGCTCATCAAGGTCACGTATTTTTTTGAAGTTGACCGCTGACCAAGTGCTGGTTTTCGATTGAAAATGTTCGGAAGCCGGATGCCACAAGCCCCGGATTAAAATTTATTCGAATTATAACTTTTTTCTTCTATACAAATGTTTTTTTTTGCTGCTTTATTTTGTGCATATGGTGATTATAAAACTCAAAACAGAAGGTCAAGCAAAAAACAGAAAACCTCTTTGTAAAGTGAAGTAATGTGGTCTCTACAGTAATCCATAAATCATCAAGCACTACTTTAGAATGTGCATTGCGTTTCATCTCGGAAAATATAACCCTACAAAATGTCTATTGACGTTTTTCCCGAGACAAACCCTATGTGACATAACACCTCTATATGCTTAAAAGTGAGAGTCACATTTCGCGTAACGAAACTCGGTCGTTATGTAACACTAGATGACTGCGGTAACTATGTCACGTTTCACGAGCTAAAGGTTCGCATAAAAATTAACAAAAATAATAACTCCTTACAACGAGAGCTTGGGATGCCTGTGCCACACATAATGCAAAGACAAGTTAGTTTTTAAGCGCGGTTACACGATCTAAAAGATCGTCTTGTTTTCTTTATAATAGTAAGGTTTGATAAAGGACGAGCACGAGGTGAAAACCTTGTAGTCTGAGTGGCGCCAACGTGTCCCATGTTGTAAGCGTACTTCCAGTATCAAGTTCGCCGGTGCTCATTTATACACTTGAGAGGAAAAAATTACAAAAATATAATCTTATTTTACATTATAGAGCTTACGTGGTATTATTTATCTTTTTGTAGGGTTACAGAGGAGGACGAAATGAACAATCTAGACCACGTTTTTCAAGTCATTTGTGTTGGCTTGGCTGTTGCAACTTTCCTTCTAAACACTGGTCGGGGTGTAAAAGCCATCGAGATCTGCAAAGAATGTTTGATTTTCCTAAATAATGAGGTGCTGAGAGAAAAGGAGGAGAAATTTGTTAATTTAGTCAGCATTGCTATCTACAAAATAATGTTCATTGCGTATTACCTTATCCAAGATTACACAAATGCCATAAAACACGGGAATCAACTTCTTGACATTTACCACGAGCGTGGAAAAACAGGGAAAGATGAAGGCATCCTATTGTTAAGACTAGCCATGATCTATAGAGAACTATTTAAATATGTAGAAGCAGTGCAACTTTATGAGAAAGCCATCAGTATCACGAGAGAAATCGGTGACCAAAAAGGGGAAGCAGCCACTTACAGAAACTTAGGAGTCGTGTTTTCATCTCTTGGTGAATACGATAAAGCTAAAGAATATCCTTGGAAAGCACTTGCCATAGCAATTGAAATTCGTGACAGAGAAAGAGAAGCAAGCTGTTGCGAAAAGTTAGGAACCGTGTTTCGATCTCTTGGTGAGTATGGCAAAGCTAAAGAATATCTTGAGGAAGCACTTGCGATAAGAATTGAAATTGGAGACAAAAAAGGAGAAGCGGCAGGTTACGGGAACTTAGGAAATGTTTTTCTATCTCGTGGTGAATATGACAAAGCTAAAGAGTATCTTGAGAATGCACTAGCGATGACAATTGAAATTGGTGACATAGCAAATGAAGCAAGCTGTTACGGAAACTTAGGAACCGTGTTTCTATCTCATGGTGAGTATGGCAAAGGTAAAGAATATCTTGAGAAAGCACAGGGGATCAGAATTGTAATTGGTGACAAAAAAGGAGAAGCAGTAGATTACGGAAACTTAGGAACTGTGTTTCTATCTCTTGATGAGTATGGCAAAGCTAAAGAGTATCTGGACAAAGCACTTGCGATCAGAATTGAAATTGGTGACAAAGAAGGAGAAGCGGCTGATTACGAGAACTTAGGGTCCTATTTTAAGTCTCTTGGTGATTATGACCAAGCTAAACAATTCTTTCAGAAATCACTTGAGATAAGAAAAGAAATTGGCGTTAGAGCAGGAGAAGCATCAGTTTACTTGAACCTAGGAACTTTGTTGTGTCGTTCTATTGGAGAACCTGTCATCGCTGAAGGGTATCTTGAGAAGGCACTTTCAATTAGTCAAGTTATTGGAGACCTGGACAAAGAGCTTGTGTGCCTTGGTGTGCTTACAGTCGTGAAGTTAACCCAAAAGAAGTTCCAGGCAGCATTTGACTATGCGGTCACTTTTTGAGTATGGAAAAAAGCGAACGTCTCCGTGCTTTTCTAAGAGACAACGATCAATTTAAAATACTGTTTTCAGATATTCTTAGCATTCCTTATCGGAATCTTGCTGCCTTGTTTGTTTCTTCGGGGAACGATCCTTTCAAAGCCCTTTATGTTGTAGAGCTGGCACGCGCTAGGGCGTTGGCAGACCTGATGGCAACTCGGTACTCTGTTGAAAGGCAAATACCAAAAGCTGATCCGGAGTCTTGGATTGGCATAGAGAATATTATGAAACAAGAAAACAACTGCTCTTGTCTGTACATTTATAATCATGGTGAGAAAATGTTTTTGTGGATTCTGAAAACAAGCGGAGTCAAGCACTTTCAAACAATAACAGTACATGAAAGTAATATCGCTGCCGGATTCTCCGGCAGCTTGAATGATTTTTTTGCTACAAGCTTCCGCAGCTTTGGAATTTTACCCCAGGAGGATTGCGAAGATCGATCTTTGAATGACATAGAGTCAAAACCAGATTTCTCTCAGGAAGAGGAGTTTGCCTCCTTGAAACGATCAAGCGATGATGATGATACCAAACTGAGTCTGACTTTAGTCTACAAGATAATCATTGCTCCTGTGGCCTACCTATTAGAGGACCCGGAGATTATCATTGTTCCTGATTCCTGCTTGTATCATGTTCCATTTCCAGCTCTACTTGATGATCGCGGAAAGTACTTATCAGGGAAGTTTAGGATTCGCATTGTTCCTTCATTGACCACTCTGAAATGCATCCAGGACAGTCCTGCAGACTATCACAGTCAGTGTGGTGTTCTGATAGTCGGTGATCCTGAGGTTGGTATGGTACGTTTTAACGGTCGTCGTAAAACTTTCAAACCACTGCCTTTTGCGAGAAGGGAAGCAGAGATGGTTGGGCGACTTCTGGGTGTTCAGCCCTTGTTAGGAAAGGAAGCAACCAAGCAGGCTGTACTTGAAATGCTACATTCAGCAGGTCTGATACATTTTGCTGCACATGGTGACGCCGAAAGAGGAGAAATTGTCTTTTCACTAGCCTGCGTAGCAAGCGTTTCTGTGGAGCAAAGAGCGAAGGAAACGGGGTTTTCGGCGTCTTGCCCGCGCGAAAAATGGGGCGAGAGCAAAAACAAGAAGGAGGGGGTGGGGGAGGGGAAGGAAGGAAACGCTTGCCGCCAAGCATTGTGATTTTCAAAACCGCCCACTTGGCCTTTCATGCCTGACTGATTTCACGCTGTCATCACAAGCATTCAAGTTGCGTTTGTAATCCTTGTGCTCGCAAGATTCGAAATCTTGGATCACCTTATTTTCCGTCTAATAAGAATCATACAAAGTTACCCTAGGTGTCATAGATTCTTTTTTCGTATTTTAGTGACGAACCTGCGATCGTGAGCGGCAAAGCCACTCATCAAATTAAATCTTTGCCCTTTCGTCGCGGTAGTGAACTTTGAACCAAAACAAACTTTAACTTGTCAAAATATGTCTGTAACAAAGAGCATACGACAGAGAAATCTTGATGACTCCGGGCGACAAATTGCAGGCTTTCAAAGTTAAATTTCGTAATTTATAATCGAGCTATATTTCTACTCAATCTGTCTAAAGGAAGGACCGCAAGGGTGAAGTTTTAGCACAAATCTGTGAGAAGTATTCAAGTCGCGTTTGCATAATCCTTGTGCTCGAGAAGAGGCAAATATGTCATAAAAACTGGCATGCCGCAGCTCACTATAACAAATCATTCAGAATTGTACCCAGAGGTTCTAAATTCTCTCAAGAAAAATGCTTCTAATGAAATGTCAGAGTACCTACACGATTAAATCCGAAAGCATGCCATGAAACAAGCCAGACGAAATCACTCAGTTTTCCCACGCAGTAGTGCGAATTTTCTGTCCCGTGGTTTATTTATCTTGCACTTGGCGCATGTGGCATTCAAGAAAGTGATGTTAAAATTAAAGGAATAGCTGCAAATGGTGTCGCAATTGCATCTGCAGTAATGGTCAGGTTTCGAAATACCAATGCGTCGGCATTGCACTACAGGATTCCTACCGTACTGTCGAAGCTCACGACTTAATACTCGTTTCGTGAGAAAAGTTAACGCTTTTTGTAAACAAATGCAAGCTTCGAACGTTCTTTCCGGCACTCAGAACTTTAAGACCTTTGATTGACACATGTTCGACTAGCCCAGCCAATCACGAGCTCCGTTCGCTGGCGAACGGAGTATTTGAAAATCACAATGCTTGGCGGCAAGCGTTTCCTTCCTTCCCCTCCCCCACTACCTCCTTCTTATTTTTGCTCTCGCCTCATTTTTCGCGCGGGCAAAACGCCGAGAACCCCGTTTCCTCCGCTCTTTGCTCCAAGGAAACGCTTGCTACGCAGGCTATCGTTGCCACCAGTGCGCACTGGTGGCAACGATAGCCTGCGTAGCAAGCGTTTCCTTGGAGCAAAGAGCGGAGGAAACGGGGTTCTCGGCGTTTTGCCCGCGCGAAAAATGAGGCGAGAGCAAAAATAAGAAGGAGGTAGTGGGGGAGGGGAAGGAAGGAAACGCTTGCCGCCAAGCATTGTGATTTTCAAATACTCCGTTCGCCAGCGAACGGAGCTCGTGATTGGCTGGGCTAGTCGAACATGTGTCAATCAAAGGTCTTAAAGTTCTGAGTGCCGGAAAGAACGTTCGAAGCTTGCATTTGTTTACAAAAAGCGTTAACTTTTCTCACGAAACGAGTATTAAGTCGTGAGCTTCGACAGTACGGTAGGAATCCTGTAGTGCAATGCCGACGCATTGGTATTTCGAAACCTGACCATTACTGCAGATGCAATTGCGACACCATTTGCAGCTATTCCTTTAATTTTAACATCACTTTCTTGAATGCCACATGCGCCAAGTGCAAGATAAATAAACCACGGGACAGAAAATTCGCACTACTGCGTGGGAAAACTGAGTGATTTCGTCTGGCTTGTTTCATGGCATGCTTTCGGATTTAATCGTGTAGGTACTCTGACATTTCATTAGAAGCATTTTTCTTGAGAGAATTTAGAACCTCTGGGTACAATTCTGAATGATTTGTTATAGTGAGCTGCGGCATGCCAGTTTTTATGACATATTTGCCTCTTCTCGAGCACAAGGATTATGCAAACGCGACTTGAATACTTCTCACAGATTTGTGCTAAAACTTCACCCTTGCGGTCCTTCCTTTAGACAGATTGAGTAGAAATATAGCTCGATTATAAATTACGAAATTTAACTTTGAAAGCCTGCAATTTGTCGCCCGGAGTCATCAAGATTTCTCTGTCGTATGCTCTTTGTTACAGACATATTTTGACAAGTTAAAGTTTGTTTTGGTTCAAAGTTCACTACCGCGACGAAAGGGCAAAGATTTAATTTGATGAGTGGCTTTGCCGCTCACGATCGCAGGTTCGTCACTAAAATACGAAAAAAGAATCTATGACACCTAGGGTAACTTTGTATGATTCTTATTAGACGGAAAATAAGGTGATCCAAGATTTCGAATCTTGCGAGCACAAGGATTACAAACGCAACTTGAATGCTTGTGATGACAGCGTGAAATCAGTCAGGCATGAAAGGCCAAGTGGGCGGTTTTGAAAATCACAATGCTTGGCGGCAAGCGTTTCCTTCCTTCCCCTCCCCCACCCCCTCCTTCTTGTTTTTGCTCTCGCCCCATTTTTCGCGCGGGCAAGACGCCGAAAACCCCGTTTCCTTCGCTCTTTGCTCCACAGAAACGCTTGCTACGCAGGCTAGTGAAAAGACAATTTCTCCTCTTTCGGCGTCACCATGTGCAGCAAAATGTATCAGACCTGCTGAATGTAGCATTTCAAGTACAGCCTGCTTGGTTGCTTCCTTTCCTAACAAGGGCTGAACACCCAGAAGTCGCCCAACCATCTCTGCTTCCCTTCTCGCAAAAGGCAGTGGTTTGAAAGTTTTACGACGACCGTTAAAACGTACCATACCAACCTCAGGATCACCGACTATCAGAACACCACACTGACTGTGATAGTCTGCAGGACTGTCCTGGATGCATTTCAGAGTGGTCAATGAAGGAACAATGCGAATCCTAAACTTCCCTGATAAGTACTTTCCGCGATCATCAAGTAGAGCTGGAAATGGAACATGATACAAGCAGGAATCAGGAACAATGATAATCTCCGGGTCCTCTAATAGGTAGGCCACAGGAGCAATGATTATCTTGTAGACTAAAGTCAGACTCAGTTTGGTATCATCATCATCGCTTGATCGTTTCAAGGAGGCAAACTCCTCTTCCTGAGAGAAATCTGGTTTTGACTCTATGTCATTCAAAGATCGATCTTCGCAATCCTCCTGGGGTAAAATTCCAAAGCTGCGGAAGCTTGTAGCAAAAAAATCATTCAAGCTGCCGGAGAATCCGGCAGCGATATTACTTTCATGTACTGTTATTGTTTGAAAGTGCTTGACTCCGCTTGTTTTCAGAATCCACAAAAACATTTTCTCACCATGATTATAAATGTACAGACAAGAGCAGTTGTTTTCTTGTTTCATAATATTCTCTATGCCAATCCAAGACTCCGGATCAGCTTTTGGTATTTGCCTTTCAACAGAGTACCGAGTTGCCATCAGGTCTGCCAACGCCCTAGCGCGTGCCAGCTCTACAACATAAAGGGCTTTGAAAGGATCGTTCCCCGAAGAAACAAACAAGGCAGCAAGATTCCGATAAGGAATGCTAAGAATATCTGAAAACAGTATTTTAAATTGATCGTTGTCTCTTAGAAAAGCACGGAGACGTTCGCTTTTTTCCATACTCAAAAAGTGACCGCATAGTCAAATGCTGCCTGGAACTTCTTTTGGGTTAACTTCACGACTGTAAGCACACCAAGGCACACAAGCTCTTTGTCCAGGTCTCCAATAACTTGACTAATTGAAAGTGCCTTCTCAAGATACCCTTCAGCGATGACAGGTTCTCCAATAGAACGACACAACGAAGTTCCTAGGTTCAAGTAAACTGATGCTTCTCCTGCTCTAACGCCAATTTCTTTTCTTATCTCAAGTGATTTCTGAAAGAATTGTTTAGCTTGGTCATAATCACCAAGAGACTTAAAATAGGACCCTAAGTTCTCGTAATCAGCCGCTTCTCCTTCTTTGTCACCAATTTCAATTCTGATCGCAAGTGCTTTGTCCAGATACTCTTTAGCTTTGCCATACTCATCAAGAGATAGAAACACAGTTCCTAAGTTTCCGTAATCTACTGCTTCTCCTTTTTTGTCACCAATTACAATTCTGATCCCCTGTGCTTTCTCAAGATATTCTTTACCTTTGCCATACTCACCATGAGATAGAAACACGGTTCCTAAGTTTCCGTAACAGCTTGCTTCATTTGCTATGTCACCAATTTCAATTGTCATCGCTAGTGCATTCTCAAGATACTCTTTAGCTTTGTCATATTCACCACGAGATAGAAAAACATTTCCTAAGTTCCCGTAACCTGCCGCTTCTCCTTTTTTGTCTCCAATTTCAATTCTTATCGCAAGTGCTTCCTCAAGATATTCTTTAGCTTTGCCATACTCACCAAGAGATCGAAACACGGTTCCTAACTTTTCGCAACAGCTTGCTTCTCTTTCTCTGTCACGAATTTCAATTGCTATGGCAAGTGCTTTCCAAGGATATTCTTTAGCTTTATCGTATTCACCAAGAGATGAAAACACGACTCCTAAGTTTCTGTAAGTGGCTGCTTCCCCTTTTTGGTCACCGATTTCTCTCGTGATACTGATGGCTTTCTCATAAAGTTGCACTGCTTCTACATATTTAAATAGTTCTCTATAGATCATGGCTAGTCTTAACAATAGGATGCCTTCATCTTTCCCTGTTTTTCCACGCTCGTGGTAAATGTCAAGAAGTTGATTCCCGTGTTTTATGGCATTTGTGTAATCTTGGATAAGGTAATACGCAATGAACATTATTTTGTAGATAGCAATGCTGACTAAATAACAAATTTCTCCTCCTTTTCTCTCAGCACCTCATTATTTAGGAAAATCAAACATTCTTTGCAGATCTCGATGGCTTTTACACCCCGACCAGTGTTTAGAAGGAAAGTTGCAACAGCCAAGCCAACACAAATGACTTGAAAAACGTGGTCTAGATTGTTCATTTCGTCCTCCTCTGTAACCCTACAAAAAGATAAATAATACCACGTAAGCTCTATAATGTAAAATAAGATTATATTTTTGTAATTTTTTCCTCTCAAGTGTATAAATGAGCACCGGCGAACTTGATACTGGAAGTACGCTTACAACATGGGACACGTTGGCGCCACTCAGACTACAAGGTTTTCACCTCGTGCTCGTCCTTTATCAAACCTTACTATTATAAAGAAAACAAGACGATCTTTTAGATCGTGTAACCGCGCTTAAAAACTAACTTGTCTTTGCATTATGTGTGGCACAGGCATCCCAAGCTCTCGTTGTAAGGAGTTATTATTTTTGTTAATTTTTATGCGAACCTTTAGCTCGTGAAACGTGACATAGTTACCGCAGTCATCTAGTGTTACATAACGACCGAGTTTCGTTACGCGAAATGTGACTCTCACTTTTAAGCATATAGAGGTGTTATGTCACATAGGGTTTGTCTCGGGAAAAACGTCAATAGACATTTTGTAGGGTTATATTTTCCGAGATGAAACGCAATGCACATTCTAAAGTAGTGCTTGATGATTTATGGATTACTGTAGAGACCACATTACTTCACTTTACAAAGAGGTTTTCTGTTTTTTGCTTGACCTTCTGTTTTGAGTTTTATAATCACCATATGCACAAAATAAAGCAGCAAAAAAAAACATTTGTATAGAAGAAAAAAAGTTATAATTCGAATAAATTTTAATCCGGGGCTTGTGGCATCCGGCTTCCGAACATTTTCAATCGAAAACCAGCACTTGGTCAGCGGTCAACTTCAAAAAAATACGTGACCTTGATGAGCTGTACACTTGAGCTTGCGATACGGTCACGTGATACTGGTCAGCAGATACCTTGTTTTGACAGGTGTCAATTGATCATAGCAGGGATGTCCAATATGAAAGAAGTACATAGTAAACCAAGACTGCATGTCTCTGTCAAGCTATTAGTTGGAGTATGGCCGCCATGTTGCGCGACTCCGTCGTCGTCGCCGTCGTCGTCGTGGGTACGCGCCGACGAGCAATGCCGCTGGCCATGATAACCATGAGAAAATCAACTCATGGGTTTCCTTTTCCTTCCTATATGAGTATGGGGCTCCGCTTGGCGGCCCTTCGGGCCGCCGGAGCTCCGCTATTATTATGTAACAGAGTCACTTAAGTTTATTTTTCACTTAATTTTATTCTTCAGTTAATTTTGTTTTCTGGAATTTGAGTGATTTTGTTATTCATTTTAGTAATGTTCCTTTTTCCTTTCACACCGGCCCTGGTTTATCATGTGTAGCTGTATTATTTCCCACACATAATATTTCTTGTACCTAATATATTCCTAATCGTAGACACTCTTATTCTTCGGTCATCTTAACTTGAGTAAAAATAACAGAGAGAGAGAGCTGACATCAAACTTTCTAATAGTACTTTTAAAGTTATTTAAAGTTTTTATAGATCTAATATTTTTAGGCAGTTTTGCCCATAATCTAGGTCCAAGGTTGCTACCATTTGCTCAGTAAGTTCAGTTGATTTATCGCCTCCCAAAAGAGTGCTTCTTCAAGCTGTAGTCATTTTCAAGTCTACCAATTATGTTTAGCTTAATCAATAGCATTTGGTATGTTTTTTTTTTTCAGTATTTTTTTTTTGTTCATTTAAGTCCTAGTTTAGCATGCTATGTTTTTATTCAGTATGTTTTTTGCAGTGATTATGGTTAAGGTTTTCTTAGTTTAGCCGCATTATTCTTCTGGTTTACTGCTGTATTTTATTTATCTACCTTGACCTTTGTCACACAGCATGTAATCTT